>JASFDH010002120.1:0-11946 GCA_036937195.1 Nidularia pulvinata | reverse complement strand
ACTTTTGTGGATGTGAAAGGTGGTTTTGCAGCAGATAGGGGGTTTTGTGGAGGTGGAGGGGGCAGTTTCACAGTGGGTGGGGTTGGTTTTGCTGTGGGTGGGGCAGTTTCATGATGGTGTGGGCAGGTGTTTCATGGTGGCAAGGGGACAGTTTTGCAGTGGGAAGTTCTAGGGTGGTGGGGGTGCTTTCATGGAGCTGGGTGGTGATTTTGCAGTGAGTGGGGCAGTTTCATGATTATGGGGGGAGTTTGATGTTGCAGTGGTGGGGGGACAATCATGTGGCAGAGAGGGGTGGTTTTGCAGTGGATAGAGCAATTTCATGGAGGTAGGGGGGGTGTGGGGCGGTTTTGTAGTAGACAAGATTCAACATAGGCAGTGGGGATGATTCCATGGTGAGTGTAGTGCTTTCCTGGTGGATGGGGGAGTTTGCAGTGGGCAGGGCAATGTTTCAGAGTGGTGGTGACCTGTCTTTGGAGTGGTGGGTGCACATTGCAATACTTGTGTTCATGGGGCCGGTTTTGGTGGTTAGGCAGTCAAGTGTAGCAGTTAAGGCTTTGCTGCCTGCTGCCAGTGCTGTGGATAGGTGAGAGCAGATGAGAGGATATCAAGGACATCATGTGCTGCTATGCACCTTTGCTCTGCTCCTTTTATCTTCATTCTCCCACTCCAGGATTGCATTTGTTGTTGTTGTTGTTGTCATTGTTGTTGTTGTTGTTGTGGCTGTTGTGGCTGTTGTTGCTGTTGTTAACATTGTTGTTGTCAGTATTGTTGTTGTCATGATGTTGCTGTTTGGAGGGGCAGCAGTGATGTGGCAGCTGTGATGGTGAGAGGATGGGAGGGGCATGGGGAAGAATAGCAAATGGAAGCAACATGTCACCAAAAAGTCACATGTCATGAACCGATAATAGTAGTGGGCTGCAATAACTTTATATGGCCTAATAGTCAAGTGGTTTAGAGTGATTAATCAATGTATGGATAAAGTATCTGTGGTTGCAAGTTCAATCCTTAATATTTACATGTTTTTTTTTTTCTTTATTAAGATAACAAGGATTTGCCTAATGCAGCTGTTTGGAGTCCAAGCAGATTAAGTCCTTGCTCTGTCCGAGTGTTCGTAGTGATTTTCTAGGATTGACTTGGACTATGCTAGGACTAGGAGTGTCTGTTACAGCCAAAATGGCTGATAGATTTAATCCTAAGACTCTGAGGACTCCTAGCAGACTCCTAGCAGACTCCTGGGACTCCATGCAGACTCTGTGCAGAATAGGTGGCCAAGAGTAAGGACCTTGCTTGAGGGGCTTATTAGCCTGACTTTATAAAGCTTGCAGAGCTTATGAGCAATTTTGGCTTGTCCCTCTTAAGCTTCAGCAGTTGATTAGCTATCTCATTAGAAACTGTAGCAATTTCTTCATGAGCTTAATAATCTCATTAGCAATCTTATCATGCTCTTCTTGAGCTTAAGGAGCTTCTTAGCAATCATAGTATGCTCTTTTGAGCTTCACAAGCTTATTAGGAATTTTAGCATTCTTGCCTTAAATTAAATAATTCATTAGAAATCTGATTAGGAATGTTACCACAATGTTTTTAAGCTTAATTACACAGTCAGAAACTTAACCTGACTTTTATTAAGCTTAAGAAGCTGATTAGCAATCTTAGCACACTCTTCATATGCTTAAGCAGCTCATGAGTGATCTCATCAGAAATCTTCACAATCTCTTCTTAAGCTTAAGAAGCTGATGAGAATTCTGATCAAGTGCTTCTTAAGCTTAAAGTGCTCATTAGCAATCTCATTTTGAATGTTAAAAATCTCTTCCTAAGCTTATGGAGGTCATTAGAATTCTAATTAAGCTCTTCTTAAGTTCGAAGAGCTCATTAGCATTCTCTTCTTGAGCTTAAGCATCTCATTAACATCTCATTAGCATCTCATTAGAAGCTCATTAGCAGCACATTTGAAGCTCACTAGCAGCTCATTAGCAGCTCATTAGCATTCTCTTCTTGAGCTTAAGCATCTGACTAGCAGCTTATTAGCAGCCCATCATCATTCTCTTCTTGATCTTAAGTGTCTTATTAATCTGGCACATCCAGTATGAGTCTATGAAATTGTGAACTGCATTTTCTCATGGCCAATCTTTGCATCATTCAAGCTTTGAACCATCAAGACAATACAGGCACTGCTGCAACTACTGTCACCTCAATGTGTCTTGTCATCTGGCCTTGTTAGAGCACTGTCACTTTGGTATCCTCCTTCCATTTGGCACTGCAAACAAGAACCTCAATATGCCAAACAAGTGCCCATTCTCTCCCAGTGGACTTTTATTACTCCTTCAAGGGAGGTGTTTATTATACAAATAGTGGCAACCACCTTCATCTATGGCCCACTCATCTGTTATACATTATGCCAGATGAACATGTGTGGTTTTTGACAATTCACACTCAGGCTTTATCTGGTTTTCTCAATTCAGATCTGTGACTGTTGTCATGATGCAGACTTTCTTTATGGCTTCCAACTTCTGAGGGAGAACATCATAAATGAGGCTCATCAGTTCTGGAAGGATCATCACAATTTATTAGTTCTGAGCTCAGCATATGGCATTACACTTCAGTGCTGGGTACCAGGGATGTTAACATAGACAAATGGTGCTTCCAAGGAACACTTTAGACTCCACTTCCTTGCAATTTTAAATTCTATTGCAGATGAAGCAGAAGATCAAGGTACTGAAGTTAATCATGAAATCTTTGCTAATGTGAGTGTTTGAGTGTTGTTGTTTTCAAGCCTTGGAAATATCTTATGAGAACCTGTAGGTTATTGACTTTAGTGAAAGTGATAGGAAGGGTTTCATTCTGGGAATTACAGATTTCTGGCTGGGTCACCCAGATAAAGATTTTTCACAGGAGGAACTGGAATATGCAGCTGGTTCACTTCTGAAAGGATGCCAAAAACATTTTCAAGCACAGGTTGTGTGGGTGAAAAAATCAGTGATGTTATTCATCCAAGTCTCAGTGGGGTATTTGAAAACCCTGCTCTTTTCTCTTCTCAAAGTTGAGTCATATAGTCATATGAGCTATTTATGGAGCTTGCAGAAAAATTGGTGCAAGGTTTTACAAAGGGTTAAGGATGGCTGACTTGGTGGATGTGTGAGAGTCATGCAACAATGCTATTCCTACCATGTTGTGAAATGTCTGAGGACATTTAGGATGCAATAACTGATACCACTAATGCAGAGGAAGCAATACACTGGAGAATATATGTGGCTGTTGGAAAGGATCACAGTGTTGTGGATGGCTGGAACAGCCTTGTTTATGAAATTGTGGGCCATGCACCCTTTGATTCTAAAGCTGAATATTTCACTGTGACATTCACTCCTGATCAAGTCAATGTCTATACCTATGATAGTATGCAACATCAGGGAAATGAAATTTGAAATTGGGGCTCCAGAATTGCCACAGATATTGCAGGCTCTTTTGAAGTTGATCCAGAAAGCATTTATACACGTGCAGTAGTATATCAACTACAAGGAGGTCTTAAAGCTCAGGAGCAGTTTTTCAAAGACCAATCAAGGCTAATCAAGAATCTACTTCCCATTTAAATTTTGAAGCCCTCTGGTTGACATCTTCTGGTTATGTTTGTTGTTTGGTTCTAATGTGCCCAAGGTCCCTGACAATGATTACTTCTGGCTCAATAATCCACATACCAGTGCAACTTCTGATTATGTAGAACATGTTTCTCCTCTGAAAAAAAAATTACCATCAAAAACAAAACCAAGGCCATACAAGCAAAGATGAAAGTCTTTGCTTGGTACCAGTCACCTAGTTCAACCACCCACCAACATGAAGGATTCCAGAGCCTATGGTGAACCTACACTAACATAAAGGCTTCCAAAAAAGCAAATTCAGATGTTTATTCCCAAAACAAGCAAATCAGAGCCAGATGATATTTCAGAAATTGAAAATGAGAAACACCTCTCATCCATCATTGCATTCAACAACAAAAATATGGCTCCATCAGACTTGGAAAACAGCAGCTCTGATTTTTTTTCAGTTGTAGATCTGGAAAGAAGGGAAAGTGAGATGATGATATAAACAAGGAGGGTTCAACTCACATTCAATGCAATGGATGCAATGAGTGGATGTATATGACCTGTTAGAAAAATGGTCAGGCAAGCATGCTCTCCACCCATATGAAGTACTTATGTGACATTTATCTTGTTACAAGATGCTGTCTTGAAGTTCATAAAGTTGGGAAATGAAAGACAACAGAATGGTATGTAATTTTCACATTCTTATTTCTGGGATTAACTTATTTGATTTTTGTTTTTTTTAGCTATGCTGTCAGCCAGTATAACAATTCAACAAAGTTCCAATGTCCTAGTGGTTACCATGAGTGATTAAGAAATTCACCAATAATATTATTATTTGCACAACTCACATCAAGCTTTCTGTAGGACTGAAAAGAGAGCACTGGTCCATCATGGCAAGTACTGGTATCCAGTGCAATTGATCAAATATCACTTGGACAGTGATTCCTGGAGAGTTAAATGTTGGAGAGGATGTGAATTCTCAGGAATACATAAGATGAAAACCTTGGTTAATGAATTTGAAATTGTTGATGAACTCAGGGGTGATTGTAAAACATGCCATCAGGTTAGAGTGTGCAATTTTATTCAAAATCATTAAACTATTTAGATACATGTGACTAACAGGTTGTTTGATTTGCTTTTAGCTCAGCAAGTGGATTCATTTCTTTGATATTACCAGTGATGAGGATGCTTTGCTCAACTTTGATAACACTGGATTCATACAAGAACTCAACACCTCATTCATCCACTCATCAGTGTGCTGCTCCATCTCCTTGAATACAGCTTACACAGTACTTCATTGAAATCTCTCAATGAAAACATACCAGCTCTTGACTTCCTGAAAGAGAGAGCAAAAAAGCAGTGTAACTCAAAGCAAGAGATTTCCATCTCTGGCAGAATACTATATTCAGGGGATCTAAAACCAACAGAACATGCACAAGTGATGAAATAGTTCTCCACATTTGATCCAGGAGCTTGAGATTTCCAAGTGACCTGGTTTGGCTGTATTCCAATTGCCCATTCATTTACTCTGCATTTTGCTCACCAGAAACATATTACTCTCATAGACTCACCTTCTGACTTTCCCCATGAAGATTATGATGCAGAAAAATCTTCTGCTCTTTTGAATGCTGCATGGGAGTATCAGTGTAGCTGACATCATATGTCAACTATTGATATTGACTTAGATTGCTTATATGCTCTAGATAAGAAGATGATTGAGAATCCAAGGGCAGAGGGGATCTTTGGTAACCAACAATGACTATTGAATGCTGGATTTCATGAGAGTGTGGTGGAATCCATACCCTGTGCTTCCTGTCAACTAGAATCATGAGGATCATGATAATAGTGAAACCAAAATTCAAGTAAGTGATCTGCTAAGGTTCATGCAGTCTTCCAGGTTCTGATCAGGATTATTTACCATACAGCGGAGTCCCAATTTCAGTGATTGTGAAATGAAGAACCCATTTCTCATTGCTCAAAGAAGTCAAAATATTGATTTAACAACAATCCAGCGGTCGAAACCTCGCCCGCTGAAGCGAAAGAAAAGCAGTTCGTAGGGGACCCAGGATAAGTTTATCTATATAGAAGCATCAAAAATAATTTCATATATACAAGGACCTTCTATGGTAATGAGATTGTTAATTTTTACTTTCTGACTCGACAGTTGTTTGCTTAGTTTGAACCAAGTTTGAGCCAAATTTCAAATACCTTGCGTCATTGCGCATCACTAGCGCGTCATTGGCGCATCAATCGTGGCATTCCCACGACATCTCTTGGCTCACGCTAGAGGCATTTGTCAGATCGGCTGACGTCGCTTTTATTTCGACTGGTGGATATTAGAAGCCAAAATCTCTCCACTGCGGCAAATACTTATCAATGCTAGTTCTGAGTGTTTAAAATAACAAATAGCTGTCCACACCTTTCTAGGCTTACCTCACTCTCTGAGTGATAGGATGTAGGCTCCTTTAGTTTGTCCTGCAGGTCGTGCTGAAACTTTGATAAACAGTTCGAGCGCCCACTACGAGATATACCGTGGGTCCTGGGCTACGCTATTGAAGGGTAGAGAGAGGAGAACTCTGGGTTTTTTTTTTTACAACATTATAGATATGAGAACCGGGCCTGTGCCGAGTTATTCTAAAACTCATCGCTATAATGGTGATAGCGAGTCAGGAATCTTCACTATCTACCAGGATCTAGGCATCATTCTGTGTCAAATATTTATCTGACAAAGCTATTATGTCTTTACTCCAATGCACGCTATATTTTGTCTAGTAATCAATTGTATTGGTAAATATTTTCAAATTTTCCTGTCCACTCCTGCACGGCCCAGTGCAGCCATATAAACAGGTTGCACACTCAGATTCAATCCGACTAGAGCATCCACTATCCATAACATCAACACGCTAGCAACATCGTTACTTTCATATTATTCTTGTAATAAGAAAGGGGAGTTGTACTGTTATTCTGCATGTTCTCAGGGATGGCTCGTGGAACTAGATGGGACATCTCGATTCGGACAGGTGTGCAGGTGCGTTCTCTACTATGAGTGTTTTCTCCAAAGCAACAAATCACCATCATAACACATGTCTTTAAAATTTAAGATAAGTCTTCACTATTTATTATGCATCTCCATTTTCAACGGTTCTCAGTTCTTTTTGCTACTATCCGTAGATCTATTTCGTGCCGTAAATCAGAATCCTGACCTCTGATAACAATGTTGGGTGGTACTATTAGATTTTGTCCAGTCCTTAACTTCTTATCCTGCTCTCGGGTATGCAGAACAATCCGACATGCCAGCACAGAATGCAATACCCGTTCCAATCTGAAAAGCAATGGGTCACGTTGTCTCTACAGTTGAAGGAAGAACTTACAGGATAAGAAGGCCAATAAAATCTTGCTATATAATTGAGAGTTGGACATCAACAATATACACAGTATTTCAGTTCACAACTTACGTTAAGTTTCATCACAACGACAAAGTTTGCAAGGGATAAGACTAAAGGAATAGCTACTTAGAGTTGTCCTCTTTCGAGAATTGTGCCTCACTCAGGGAAGATTTACCAAAGAGATAGATGTAATAAGTGATGCCTGCAATATTCCGTGAGGCAAATCATTTAATTAAAACAACAAATGCTGACCATAGCGGTACACAACCCGGAGAAGCTTTGACTGTCCTCCTACTCTGACTGTTGATAGTTCAAGTAAGATGAGATTTCTCCTAAGTAAAGACATATTTGCACTGACATGCAGAGAAACATCGTATAACCACTAAGGTCAGGATTGCTGCGAAACAATGATCTTTAGCAACAAATCGATATGAATTAAGGATAAAATTTGCCTGTATCATAAATCATCAGGAGTATCCGGGCAATTAAAAACATTGATGTGTTTCCTTCAGTTACTAAGCACCCCTCCAGCAATCTGGCGGGAATATTCTGGACTGTAACTGAAGGAATAATGAGTATACCTGCATAACATGAACCTAAGATACCAAAATCCTACTTACATTTCAACGAGTTGGTAAAGATAGTGGTTGTAGCATACCCAGCTCCACAAGTTGTCAAAAAGAAGATAGGTAGTACAACTGTGAGACGGCTGTTTTTCTCCCAAATTGCCCATATTCTCAGAGTGGAAATTACTGCAGATAGAAGATTGTGTAATCATCAACAATTTATAGAAGATATAACGGAATGAAAGCAACTTTCTGCAATACTCATCCCCACGACAAAGAGCCCTGAATTCCAGTCAGTTTTTCCTTCCACAAAGCCCTAGATGCACTTACAACCGCTACTAATGTACAAATTCCGGCAAGTTCCTGCTGACAAGCCCGGCGTATATTGATCTACGAAATGAACTTATCCGCACTTCATAGCAAACATAAATGAAGATGGCTCACGAATAAAAGCAACCGGCAAATCTGCGAATGGCAGATATCTTGTTATCAGGAAAATTATCTTTGTAAAATTCCATGGAGAAGGCCAGATTGCAGACATCTCGAGATGGAATGTGAGAACATAATCGTAGAGCTGAATGTTCATCAAAGTCAGTTAGTAAAGTCCGGGGTAAAAATTACTCAGGTGCACCAATATTGCCATGCCCGCAACTGCATGAGATGATAATTGTGAACAGAACCTTCAAAGTGAAGCCTTTCTGAAAAACTTACTATTGCAGTACTGAGCCTACTAGTCAAACAAAATAAAGGAGAAGATGTACTGTGGAACTTACATTGACAACCATAATATGCTGGAAAGCAGTAATAAGCTCAGCGATCTCACTCATGGTTTAGTCTGTGGGAATTAGGGTAAAGACGACTATATGCAACGAGGAGCTAGTACAGAAACTCAGGATATTTAAGAAACATCCTGTGAGGGAAGGTGATCATCAATGCCCATGACTGATTCTTGTGATCCTGTTGGACATCATGATATCTTGACAATAAATAGAAGTGTTACTCCCAAGTGAAGGGCACATATGAATAGATCACAGATGAGGATATCAGTTGCCCACGGTCTGAGTCACCGGGAAGATGCGATCATTTCCAAGGCATAACTAAGAATTAGCCATGTCACAGGGACCGAAAGCTCACCTTTACCCCCTCTGGAATCTAGCCGCAGTACTAAGCCTTTGCAATAGACCTGTTACACCAACGTATCCACCGAAGCTCCTATATTTATAGGTTGATATCAGATAATTCAGTGAGCCAACAGGCACCCATGGAAGAGCAAAAGTGTCCACGAGAAGAAATGGCGAGGACTACTGGTTGAAGTGTGTCCGATTTACTGCGATACAATTAGAATTCTGAACAGGGCATAGGACTTTTAACGTGTCAGTGCGTGCCGTTGCAGGTAGGTACGTGCAGTTGCGGGTCGGTGCGGGTCGGTGCAGGTCGGTGCGGCGCGTGACGAGGCGTGACGGGATGTTGCATGTAGTGAATATAAAATATATTATACATGATTGCTGAGATCATTCTAACTCGTTGTAGGTATGCTGTGACGTTGTAGAGCACTTCAGACACACCTATAGACATAAGATATCAGTGGATAATAAGCTATCACCATTCATTGGCCAATGCCTCGAAATGAATCAAGTGGAGACAAGCATTTCAGTAAAATTCCTCATTGATAATATGATAAATATATCAATCCACATCAGCATAATATAGGTCGACATGTACCACAGCTTTCGCGATTCCAGTTCGATGAACAAGGGTGAGAGATTTCTCAAGGCATACAATATAACATACAGTGACATGCAAAAATAAAGCATGTGGGTTTCGCTAGAAATATCTTTGAACAACAACAATTTCTGACTGTAATGGCATATATTATTACGAAACAATTCTGCATGAAATTTTTGTCACTTCTACTGCTCCAGGACAGTGCAGGGTGTTGCAGGTCTCTTACGTGACATTGCGGGGCTCTTGCATGATGGTGCGGGGCACTTGTGTGGTATTGTGGGGCGCTTGCGTGACATTGTGTGCAGTTGGGAGTCAGTGCATGTCATTGTGTAAAATTCCATCCCAGTAAATTTTTGGCTGCAGAGATTCTTCATGTGTGTCTTTCTTCTGAGCAAAGAATTGCTCCAATATGTTGATTATCTGTAGTCAGACTCATGAATACCTATGATTAAGAGCATTCACAAAGGAATTACAATGTTTCTATTTGGTGGTTTGGGTATAATAAGTTGATTTTAGATTACAAAAGAGTTGAAATGGACTCCTTTTCTTCTAAAAATCTGTTGTATCCAAAGCCACCCCGGCACATTATAGCTTGACATGTCGAGTAGCAATGGAAGGGCCAACAATACACAATCTCTGAAGCCCAGTGCTGATAATGCAACACTGCTATCAAACAATACTGTATGCCCCTCGCTGTCAACTGAAAATGAGTTACACTCCTTGTTGCATGTATGCTTTTTTCCAGGCTCTCTTTTAAACAGCCATTACTAATATCCTCTTTAGCAGCTTCATGTTCCCGATCTGAAGGGCTGGATCAAGACTTACAACATTACATGCATGGCTTCGAAGAAATATGGTAAGTGGCAGTTCAGTTCAAAAGTATGATAGTTATTCCTTTGCTAACTCCATATCAGACCTCGTCGATTTCATTGTGTCAGACGCCAGCATCCCAAAACCGACCAGAGATAATGTTAACTCCATGGTGGCAGCAGTTCGTTTATCTCTGATTTGTCTTTATGTCTAAATATCAATCTCACTATATGCAGCACAAGGGAAAAAGGGGAATGAAATCGTAGCCCTGCAGCTAGTTTTCATTGCAGATTTTTGCATCGATAACTGTGTATACTTTACTTGTCTTTTAATTACTTTCAATAGGATAATAAATTTGTGGATTTGAATGCTCGAATTCTAATTATGACTACCAACTGAATGTTTCCTGACTATTTTCTGACCATTGTGTGATCATTGTCTGGCTGCGTGGCATTGAAAGTTGATCATTATCTGACTGAAACCGTACTTATATCTGACTGTTGTCGGACTATACACTGACTACGGCTATCATTCATTGATCCTATCAACCCTTTCTTCCCCTTAGGTATCTGACCGATTCCTGACTTCCGAAGTCAGCAAAAATTACATTTCAGTCAGATAATGCCATTTGCTGACTTAAGTATGACTATACACAGAATTTTTGTTTTTACTGAGACTGAGGATTCACATGAGCAGTTCAAAACGCTCTAACTTAGTCATCTGCACAGAAGACTCAACATCACTGTCACTCCCACAGTAGTTGCAAAATGTAAACTGATGGTGACATCACACCTCTGGTTCCTTGCTGCAATTTTTTAAACTTACATTACTGGAAAGATGGAAATCTCTACTTCATGGCAAAATAAATTTTATTTTATTTCATCGAGAGGTTGTGAAGCTACTGTTGAAGTAGTTTTAAGTGACCTAGTTTTGCAAAAATCTGCCTGATGTTTGCTGGGTTGTCCATGGCTCTATTTTAAAGTTGGCAGTAAAAACAGCTAAAAATCAAAATGAAAAACAGATGAAAAACAGCCCAAAATCGCTACAATGAGCAACCCTAGTATAACATGGTTTTCACTTATAATCTTAGCTATGACATAGTTTAAATCATGAGCTAACATGACGAATCAATATTATACAAACTGAATGAAATTTAGACATGGTTTTGACTTTGGCTTGGGTTGGATAACCTCAGTCGGTGAATTATCTACAAGCTCTTAGTGACCAATCATCGAATCAAATGTTTGGACAGAGACGACCCATAGTCGAACTTGATCGGTAACCTCCGATGAGCCGAAACAAGGCCCACTCATTGGTATAAGTGGGTAACTGGCAAATCCCGATTGGTGAAATCGCCTGCATACATGCTATGAGCACTGAAGTTGCATTCGACTCTTCAGCATTGAGGTTGTTGAAAATATTACAACGAGTATTTTTTGATAAATGCACGTATTAGAGCCTCAGAAGGAAACTTTATCATCATAATTGAACAAACATCCAAATAGCTACGCAAAATCTGCGTGCACTTGCATAGATGATGCAAGCACGCAACCTAGCTCGCAGATTTCTAGTTACCCAATTGGGTTCCAGATAATGCAATATTTTCTATTCTCCTGTATGGGACGCCCCGTCTATCCCACCTTTAAAATGTCCCTCAAATGCGTGTCTTGCTTGAGTTTGCTAGACATCAGCGCATTTTGAGTAAGTCGAGGATTCGAGAGATGTCTATTTATTTTAAAGACTTACAGCTTCATCCGTTGAGAGTGGATACTCTGAATACTCTCCATGTCCCCAGTCAATTATATCCGCGCTAAATCCACCAGGATGTTGTATGAACAGAACATTTCCCAAATGGATATCCCTGATAGTAAAGAGCACTGTTAG
>JASFDH010002119.1:0-11946 GCA_036937195.1 Nidularia pulvinata | reverse complement strand
CAGGGTGCATGTAGATATGACGAAGATGTTAAGTCAAGGCGTCGACGCCTGTGTTAGGTGTGTACATCTATGGCGCGACAATGAAGGAGCAACGGCGCCGGAAGCTCGCGCTACATTCCTGAAGCGCAGCGTGCAACGATCTCCAACTGCCAGCATGTACCGCGATGGCGAGTTTCATGGATCCGCCTCATAGACTAGTATTAGTAAAGCACTTGATCTATCCATATTATCTTCTCCCTTTGACTATTCAAATATACCTATCTTGTCGACGCACTTCCTCTATACCCAAGCCATCTTCTGAACTATCCCAGATCCGATAGACGTTCACATTATAATTTAGCCGAACCGTAATCCGGTACGTATACCATTTCACTACACGGATAGTCTGGCTTGTCTGGTATCAGTATATGCAACGCTAAGCTAAGAGGAGAATTCACGCATGTGCTTGATACCCACTACCCCTCCCTTGACGAGCTCAGGAAAAGTGAAAAAGATGAAACGGAGGTCCGCCCTAGAGATGAAGAGAACTTAAGCAAGATTCCGTCTCGATCAGATCAAGATCGAATTCATCTCAGTGACGGCTAACCCTGCCACATGCGTGCCGGTTCCGGCATGAGCCGCAAGAGACAAACATTTTCCATTGCTTTTCCATCATCTATAATGTGCTCGAACTTGGATCGAACATTGCTTGCCTCTAGAGCTCAAACAGAGCAAGGCTCTTCATGTTGCGATATTTCTCTTTAATTTTCTTGCATCCAGCTATCTAATACCCGACGCAGTGCGTAGCGGACCGAAAGGCCGATTTTGAAGCTTGAAGCGATGGAGATCTCGCGCTTCAGCGTCCTGGCTCAACTTGACACCGGTGTCTCTGTTAACGTCAAGACCATTTGACGAGACCTAGTATTGCTATACCCAGAGACCGCTTTCATCGTAGCGTCGGACGGCTGCTTCGAGCTATAAAACATCGACGGCAAAACGATCAGTATAACGATTTCCCTTCTGTTCCCCCTCCTCTCCTCTCCCCTTTACCATGCCTTCTGAGCCCATTGAAGCCGAGTTCGCATATCCCCCCGCTCTATCCTTAGCGCAGGAGGAGGAATTCCGAACTCTAGAACGAGAAGGCCCCTTAGACGATACATTATCCCGCCGTAGCAGTCATACTACTACCGTAACGCCTAACTTAGACGCCATTGCACGGACTCATACCCGCTCTGGCTTTCATGTTGTTACTTTCGATCAGGGAACAGGAGAAGACCCACGGGAATGGAGTAAAGCAAAAAAATGGTATGCCGTCTCCTTTAGTAATATATCTGCATTTTTTAATGCATCATTTGTAGGTATATCACATTAACAACTGCCTTCCTTTGTCTTGCTGTCGCCCTTGGGAGTTCCCTCATTACCGGAGAGTGCGTATTGTCTTCTTTCTTTCGATAAATGTTGCTCACTTATTCTGTAGTATGAAGGGACCAACCCAGGAGCTCGGCATCAAACAAATCATTACCAATCTGACTGTAACTTGTTTCGTACTGGGTTTCGGTATTGGGTAGGTCGAACATAAACTGTAAACGTTCATATTCCTCATTGACGCACTTTGTAGACCCCTCGTACTCGCCCCGTTATCAGAAGTCTTCGGAAGGCGACCCATATACTGCGTCAGCGTCTTCTTGTTCTTCATCTTCACGCTACCAAGTGCCCTCGCGAAAAACGCAGCAACACTTGTCATCGCTCGTCAGATCGCTGGTATCGCAGCATCGGCACCTGTATGTAACGTAGGAGGCAGGTGTGTATTTCTACTTTTCTCTTGCACCGATCTTCGACTTAACGGTCCTTGTCTTTTAGCATCGCTGATGTGTGGTCTGTCGAGGAGCGTGGAGCACCTATGGCAATCTTCTCTGCCACTCTGTTCATGGGACCTTGCATTGGCCCCATGATCGGCGGCTGGATTGCCATGGGCGCAGGCTGGAGGTGGATGTGTAAGTGTAGATTATATTGCCTCGCCTTACAAATGTCTCACCTTATCTCGATATAGACTGGGTTTTGTTCATCTTCACTGGCGCCTGCTGGCTCTTCACCCTCTTCATTCCCGAGACCCTCGCACCCGTTCTTCTGCGCAAGAAGGCCGAGAAGCTCAGGAAAGAGACCGGCGATGATAAATACCGTACTCTTGAGGAGCTGGAACGTCTACCCTTTGCTCAAACCATGAAAATCGCACTTTTCCGCCCGTTTATCATGCTCTTCTGCGAACCCATCATCTTGTTTATGTCGTTTTGTGAGTGTGGGCTTTGTTTTATATGATGAACCTCTTTACTGAAATCATCTTGAAGACCTATCATTCATTTACAGTCTACTATGTAAGTTTTATGGTCGGACGCTTAAAGCACACCACAGATGCTGATAAATGTCTCGCCTTTAGATCTTATGTTCTTCGCATTCCCCATTGCTTTCGAGGAAGTCCGTGGGTTCAGCACCGGTATGACCGGTATTACCTTCGTCAGCATCATGGTAAGCACTCTTTCTGTTTTCCTTGTCGAATATCTCATTGAGGCATCCAACTAGCTTGGCATCCTGTTCGCCATGTTTTTTGTTCCGTACCAAGAGAAGGTTTACAGACACGCCACACGCAATGGATCGTTCCCTGAAGCTCGCCTCTATCCTATGATGGTCGGCGCCTTGTAAGTACGGTATTCCTATCTGTTGGAATGTCCGCTTACCACACCATTGTTAGCGTATTCCCCGCCGCACTGTTCATCTTCGCATTCACCGGAGGCTATTCATGGGTGCACTGGATCGGTAAGTCTTCCCGAGGCTCATCTCCTCTACAGAGCTCCTCTTAATTGTTCTTTCCGTATCCCAGCTCCCTGCATCTCTGGCACCATCTTCGGTTTCGGAATGATTTCCATCTACATCTCCGCCAACTCCTACATCATCGACAGCTACAGCAACTATGCCGCCACAGCCATGGCCGCTAAGACCTTCATGCGATCCGAGATCGGCGCCATGGTTCCCTTGTTCGTCACCCCCATGTTCCACAACATGGGCTTCCAATACGCTGGCTTGTTGCTTGCCCTCGTTGGATGCGTCATCGCGCCTATGCCGTTTATCTTCTACAAGTATGGCGGAAGCATTCGTCTACGGTCAACACGCGCAACGACTTTGCAGCGCATGACGGACCAGGATGCGATGAACGAGAAGACGGCTGAGAAAATTGGACACTATTAGATACACCTTGCGCATGGTTCGGCATACGAGAACACATTATTGTTTTATTAGATAGAGAGCATTCGCATATATCCCAGTAATACCAAGTCATCTAATTAAACATTGTATACACTCTTTGAATGCTCTCAGATTAACTTTCACGACTACGACCAGCAGGGCAAAGTACAGGAGCTGGTTACGTAAGAATATTTCCACCGGTGGAGAGTCCGAATCTCCACGGCTTTATCTTTGGATTTAGGCGTCCTGAATTTCTTTCAACTCTTTGGCTTCCATTGTGATCTCTTGCGATCTCGTTACCGTCTGCCCAACTCCTGGCATTGGTGTTTTCATCTGTACTTTGTTTTCTTGCTCTCTGCTCTGGCCATACCAATACCGCAGAACCATACACAGGATCGCTTTATCCCTGCTCACCATTATCATCATGGATGTCGACATGGACGTCGACGACGTCGTGGCCACTGCGCCCCCGGCTCCGGAATGGGTGCCTCCTCCATCCCCTTCCGACATGCTTCATCACACCGAAGATGGTACATGGATTCTAACGTGCTGGAACGAAGAAAACTCTACCCCAGAGAATCTTCAGCTGTTCTTAAACCGATGGCCACCTAGCCGAACCCCAGGTTCATACTGCTCATGGATTGCCGTCGATAGAGGCGGGATACAGCGCCAAACAGTCGATTATGCTGGACTATCAGCGGCTTTTCAAGCACTAGTCGATCAGAGCCAAGTCTCTGTCGAAGAGCTGGATCGCATCTCCAAAGCTCACAATGCCCTCGTAGGCAAATGGCTTGTCTTCGCCGAGCCAGATAAGATCGACGACCTCTGGGGAAGGCTGGTGAAATTGCTATGCTTGAAGCAGGGGAGAGGTTCCGCGAAGGTGGCGCCGCGAAGAGGGGAGGACAGGCATGTCATCTGTGTTTACACGGAGGATTATACCAATCTTGAGGAGGTCAAGGCTTTGCGGGCTGCACTCAGATCGATTGGCGTGCGGTGGAGAATTGGGTTCAAACCGGACGCTTATACTCATCTCGGAATCTACTCACGAAATTCATGGAATATTCGCCCCAGTCGATATTTCGAGTAACCGGAATTCTTCTCCATCCAGGAGCAATATCTTGACAGTAAGTTTCTTTCCGCCGTTTATGCCATCTTGTTGATGCCATATATTATTACTCATATTATTCGATCTCGAAACATTAAAGCTGAGAAGCTTCCAGTTCCTGCAAAGCCCCGCATCTTGGATATCTTAGACGTTTAGTTACCCAGAGATTGTAACTTTATCTTTAAAAATATATGAGTAAGACGCTATTGCGGCACCGAACATCGGTAGTGCATCGTTAATTTGTGTTGCGTTTCTTGCTTACTCCTATATGAACGTTCTTCTTGATATACCATACAAAATCTCGTCGCTTTGGATGTTTTTATAACCATTTTATCGTGAAGTAGTGTATATAGCTTGTCGTTTCCGCTCATTGTACAATTATTTGACTTCTTATAACCTGTATCGTACGTGATGTTCTGCTCTCCATTTCCAAATAATACATATGGCATGTGAAACTATGCTGCTAGATGGCCTAAAATTCAGACTTCAGAGTCATTTGTTTCCCTCCAGTCGATAATTTATTACGACTTCGTTACGATTGAATGTGCCAGTTTGACCTTTGAAAGAAAGAAATAATGAGTACTGTTAATCATTTCCCTTAAAATTCTCATAATAGGACCAGAAGTTTCGAGATATTTTAAGTATGCGTGTTCTTAATTTATGTGTATTTCAGATAACCACTCTATTACCTTCTGACACCTCTGGGAGAGTAGCAACGAGCAGACGGTGTTGAACGTTTCTATGTCTCGAAAACCCGGGCCGGTCCAGAGCAATGCCTTAAGCTCCTAACAATGACAAATGTTTCTCGAATTATCCCCGACCGGCCTTCGACCCCCTTCACTCTCACCATCATCTTTATCTCTTATCCTACAATTTGCGTCATGAAGATAAACATTGATACCGTACTCGTAGGGAGGAAAGTAGTTTTGGTTCCATATCGATCCGAACATGTCCCTGTGGGTAAGTTCCAGCCATGATATTCATCAAACCCGTTTTTATTAATCAACTCGGGATTAACAGAAGTATCATGTGTGGATGCTCAATGAAGAACTTCGCACCTTGACAGCGAGCGAACCACTCAGCTTGGAAGAGGAATATGATATGCAACGTCTGTCTCTTCTCCTTTACGCGTCCAAAGATGCGTATGAGCTCACACAATGTCGTGTCGCAGGGAAGTGGCAAGTGGACGAAGACAAGCTGACTTTCATCATACTTGCACGCGAACATGACATTAACGTCGCCGCAAATAAACCTCAACAAGATATAGAACCAATGGATGTCCTTTGTCCCACTGATCCACGCATTACATCACTTCCTATGGTCGGAGACGTCAACCTCTTTCTGCACGGCGTTCTATCTTCATTGCGGGGAAATAACGAAAGCGATAACGACGATTCTCGGCTAGGAGAAGGTGATGATACCTTTGAAGCAGAAGTAGAGATTATGATTGCTGGTGCGTTTGAATTCAAGATTCCTCGTATGGGTGCTTGAACATGCTGTCCTTTTCAGAACCCGCTTATCGTCTCAAGGGATTGGCCCTCGAGACTCTGCAGCTTATGCTCACGTACGTTACTGGGAATGCAGGCGCATTTTCTGTTTCCCAAGAAGAACCATTGAATGTTCCGGAGAAATTGATATCTCCCTTGAAGATTCCACCCAGTAGTCTTCTAGCGCGCATCACCGAGACCAACATGCCGAGCATTCACTTATTTGAGAAATTGGGATTCAAAGTGACTAAGAGAGTTGAAGTGTTTCAAGAAGTGGAAATGAGATGGAGACGGTGAAGGGTTGATGGACTATGGTGCTGTTTACTGTTTACTTTCGAAATATGCGACCTCCTTTTGAGTAGATTCTCACATAATATCCTGCTCCTTATTCTTCGTCGACGTCGCCGTCGTCTGCTTGAAAGATCAAGTCCCCGCCCACACAGGGAGAGTCTAAATCTAACATTCTTACTATTTAGGCATGTTCCATGGCAAAAATAAGGCAGCTCATCGTGTGCCCTCATTTCTACGCATAGAATGCCTTTCGTTCGAAGATTGGGAAGGCTTTCTTTTATCTTTGTGATTGTAACACAAACTGTTTCAGGATATTCTTTTCTGCCCTTAAGCGGGACATTTCTGGACCACTGAATAAATCATCCAAAAGGTCCTACCTCCAAGATAGTTCTGCGAAATCCGTGAGGTGAAAGTGAAAGTCCAATATAATTTCCTCGATGAGATTTGAGCCAGTGACCGTCCTGAATACGCTTATCAGCCACGGTATCGGAGTGCGATATACACTAATTATATGTGGTTCTTGCGAGTAATATGTAGTATGTGAATTCGCCATGTTGAATTTCAAGTGTATGACGCGAAGGATGGCATGATCTTCCATTTTATAAACTAAATCAGAGAAGCAAAAGCAGCAATGATCAGAACAACTTCAAACCAAATGAACACCATCGTACTTAATCTGCACGATCTGAACACCAAATGTTCCAGAGAATCATAGCAGATTTCCATGATTTTCCATAGGTGCTCGCGTAGCGCCATGGAGATATCTTGATGAAACAATACGAACAACCGTCGAAGATTTCTAATACTCCGCCCTTCCAGATTATTTATTATTCATTCAACAACACAATACTCTGAGACAATGTCTCCCTCGATTAAGCTTGTGATGGCTAAAGCATCAAGGCCAAATTTGATGTCTGGGGAAGATAAGTGGGCTTCCGAAGCATAAGAACAGTGAAGGTGTGGAATTAGGGATAGAGGTGCCAGGGTGAAATTGAGGGAATGAAAAGCCAAACGAGAGAGATTCTCGGATTTAAAGAGGGCACTAATTTGTTCTTTGTACCCAAGGAAAAGGCATCCCACGATCGCGAATGGGTATTTCCTTCTTCACCTAGGTAATTCCGGGCCGCGATGGAAAGCAACCTAATGCACTGAAATTTTAATAACATGACAGTAAACCTGCCTTCACATTGATTGAACTCATCAGCTATGTCGTATATATCTAGGTGATGGACGTGGTTGATGAGACGAGGCGAATGCTGGAGTGGCATCCGGAAGCGGTCCAGAGATTCGGCAATGGATAGTGGACAATAGCCAAGTTCGACGCGAGAAAAGAGCTGTCTCTGGCTTTGTTCCAAAAAGCGGCTAGAGACAAGGGATAAAGCTCTGAAAGTGTAAGGATAGTCCCATAATAGCTCGATTATGAGATCAACGAGTTCCTGAGGGATCGATAGTATCGCCGACATCTGTTGGAGTATATCAAGACAGGCCTCAAATAATTCCAAGTTCATGGACAGTGCATTTGGCGTCTTTAGTATGGATTGGCAGCAGTTCTGAGAGAAATTTGCGTTGCATGGGACGGATAAGGTGAACCACTAGCAGCATTATTAGAATGTAACAGTAAAAGCAGGAACTGAACCTGAGAGCTTGGATGGCGAACAGTCACCATGATACCGGGAAATTCCGAGAAGGTATAGTCAAGCACGGACAAATGGGTCGTGGGAAGACTGCCATGGAACTTGGGGAACTATCGCGTTAGAATCAAGCCCTATCTCACGCTAATTTTGCCATTCCCTCACTTCTCATGGCCCCATCAATGAAATATCTTCCTCTATCATCAGTTGGGCTCTGAAACTCCCAAAGTTGATTATGATGCAGTCGTGATGTGGAGTTTCAAAAGCCTCCTAGAGTCCAGACTACTTACTGTGCCAAGGAAGCCGGCGACATTGGGAAACAACTTTTAAACTCATATTTCTGACGGAAGAGGAACATAGTTGTACGGTATCGTCGACGCAAAAACGGTTTTAACCGCAATTTACAGACCTACAGGTAGTTTTTTTCCCTTTAACAGCGAGTCTGGCGACGATAAGCCGTTTTCTGAGTCATGACTCATCAACGGATTCATGAGGTCAAATTCGTTCATCCTCAAATCAAGGATATATCGTGTTCACGTACATTAATGCCATAGGCTGTAAAGGGAATCTCGGGACATTCAACGTCGGAAGACGCCTCAAACTTGCGGATTCCCCTCAAGCCCAGGATGTGGGTGTCTTTTGTCCCATCGAGCTTCAAGGCCTTCTGGTTGAAACATTCGATCGCAGGCTAATGAGCGCCTAATTGCCAATTGGGTTCTTCAGCCTCTTGTTACTAATACTGCTCACATTACTCAAGATATTTTTCTGGACATAACCATGGCTCACCTGTGTTATTAGTATGGATTTAGGCGGACAAAGGACAAAGTAAGTTGAATGCCACTAAATGTTTGATGCTGCTAAATTTATCCAATCGACTATTTAGTTCAGCAGATAAGTCATTTCTCTCGCCGGTGGTGCGTTGTCGCTCAGAAATGCTTCTCTTGGCCATAGATAAAATGGAATGCATTTAATCTAAAGGAATTAGGCTCGTTCAAGCCGTCTTTATTTGAAAAGCAAACCCTCTCAAGAAGGGAGCGGCTGTAGGTCAAAAATAAGGATCATTCTAACAGAGCGCTACTGAAGGCTGGGAAGATTTTAACAACTTCCCATAGTTGAGCGCCTAAGCGGCGACCGTGCCCCATACATCAAGCACCAGTTTTGAGGATGATGGGGACAAAGAATTGTGTACAAATCCAAACAGTGGGGTATAAAATGACGAGGTGGTTGACTACTACAATACGTTTACCCTTCCAAATTCGCCGCGAGATCATTTAATATCACATCAGGAAAAGTCGTTTTGGTGAGTTTCTTTGAATTGTTTTGTTGTATTTTTCCCAACTTCTGATTAGATTACTGGTATTACTGTCTTCATTGCCGGCCACGCTGCAAGCCAATTTCTTGAGAAGGGATATATCATGCGAGAGTTAGTGTTGGAGCACAAGGACCGTAGCTTCAAGCTCAAGTCACTTATATTACGATATAGGACTGCAAGAACTGCAAAATATTAAGCGTTGGGAGACAGTAAATATCCCGGGCCAGAATTCGTTCAAGTCGATGATATTGGAACAAAAGACTTATCATGTACTCAAAGGTAAATCCAACGCAAAAATATACGATATTGTTCGTTCAGTTCTCATTAGTTTTGTAGAAGTCTCTGCGGCCATACTCATTACATCTCCATTGGCTGGAGGGATCGCTTCCGCTGATGACGTTCTCAGTGTGAGCAGGTCTCATCAGAATTTGTCCACAAAGCTGTTATGAGTGTTGCTGTTTTTTTTTTAGACTGCGATCGCCGGAACTCTCAATGTGCTTGGGCAAACAAAGAAGGCAGGAATTGAAAGTTTTTTCTTGACAAACAGTATTACCGCCACAGTAGATTTTAAGTCCCTCTAAGTGCCTCCGTAGACTCTATGAGTATATTCTCATTATTGCCGTCGTGTTTTAGTCTCCCCTTCTTGGGGATTCCGTGGAGACGTTATTAATGAATATGGTCCGTTACAGAAACATAAAAAAGCAATTTCACGTACTCATATTTATAATTCAAACAGGCTGGGGCAATGTCACTCTTGAGCAAGTAAAAGAGAAGGCAGGAGATTCTATTTATTCTTATCGCTCCACCAAAATATTAGCGGAAAACGCAACATGGCAGTTAGCTAGGGATTATCCAAACATCGATATTGCAACAAGTGTGTTCCCGACTACGTTTGCATGAAGCTTATTCACATTGATTGCAGTCCTTCCTGCATTCGTCTACGGGCCCTTCACGGATATGTTTCCAATCCCTTCCAGAGTCTCGCTCAGCACAAACACACTTCAGCATTCTCCGATCAACAGCTAAGTCCCCTTTCCGGTTTATCCTTCGTTTGTTAATGTTCGAGATGTGGCTAAGGTCTATCCTCTTGCTCTAGACCTTCCGAGAAAGCTCCTGGAGGAGAATCCCTTTTCAGTGAGCGTCACAAACTTCAGCTTCATGCAAGGACCGGAATACCTCAGGAAAGCGCATCCGGATGTTAAAATCGCAGACCTCGATTCTTTCCCGAATTATTATCCAGGTGCCGTAACGTTTAATACTGTTCGAATCAAAGATGTTCTAAAATTTGAGAATTTCGTTGCTCCCAAGAAGATCCTGAAGGATTTCACGGATAATTTTCTTGAAAGGGAAAAGATGTGGATTATTTGAGCTGCTTAAGTCCATTGTAGCATTATATTCCAGTCTTCTTCACTGTGGATCTACTGTTCTCATTAGATTACAACCGGACTTCTCATAAGGTACGGTAGAATGCATATTGAATAGATATAAATGCTGTACATAATGTGGCAAGAAATACAGGATACTGTATAAATAAAAAAAGAAATGGCACATGCGTTAACGTTAGCTGCTTCGTCTCGCAGTTCCCCCTTAATTTCATGTCAAATATGGAGTAATATTCCATACTTTATCCGGGTTCTGGGATCATCATGTCAGAGTCTAAACTTTAGCTATTGATGTAGTCTTTCAAATGGGTATGCATCTGAAGAATTTCGAAGCCTGCCTGGAGGCCTTTAGATGAGATGGGTCGCTAAGTACGCGAAATAGTATATTATTCGATGTCCTCTGTTGCTAATTAAAAAATACAGAATAAATTTGATTTCTGACTGAAACCTGCAAGGAATCATATGTATTCAGCTGGTGCTAGTATCAATTGCACTAGAGGTTTGTTTTTGAAATTTTCAGTGAATAATTAGATGAAAATAGTAAAATTTGACGCACCTTCATAAATTAGGGAGCGGTAATTCGAATCCAAAACTATTACACGAAGTGTAAGATGACTCTCTCGCAGCTATTATGAAGTCCTGTGTCTTCGTCCCAAGAGTGGCAAAAGCTTTATCTGAGAGGACCTCTTGAAGCTGCTGACAATAAGCCGACTCCTCCAGAAGCGCCTTTGCATTGCTTAGTTGGGACTGTGATGGAAGCGGAGCGAAGACGCTATACGCCCATTCACTAGCAAAAAAGGAGCAGTATGTGGCGAAGAAGTTTAAGGTTATATCCACGAGGATAAAATTCGCCCAACTCCTGATAAGAGCATGGTTATTCGCCGACAGTGCGTTGGTCACAGCACTGGCTTTCTTTCTGCAAAAGGAAGCCGCTGCGGACGGATAGAATGAAAGATATCCAGCTTCCGCTGTAGTGACAGCTCGTTGCATGTACGGGAGACTCTCGCCACCGGTGACTGCGTTCGCTGACTCCGGGCGATCGCTCGTAGCGGGTGCAACTTCTTGAGGCTTTCGTCTCAACCTTTCGCTGGTTGGTTGGATATTTCGCTCCACCTTCCGCTCATCTAAAGTAGGTGCAAAATGGCTGGCATATTTATCCATGGCTTAGCGTCAAGCCGTCGCTTGAAATGCCCCTATATAATAACTTGTAGGATGAGCGGATGTCTATTGGCGCTTTGGAGGAAGATGTGACAAGTAGGTGGTTATGCAAGATTAGTGCTCGTAACTTGTGTAAGAGTGCGACTCAGCAGCTTCAAAACAGATTATGACCCAGTAGCGAGTTTCAAAGCGTCGAAGCAGAGTGAACCAGTTTGTGCAAAAAGTTTGAAGTAAAAATGCACTTACAGGAGGGCTGCGTTCGCACCCTGAAATGCTCACCTATGGCTACGTATTCCCACGGTCAATAAATTTTGGACCTTTCAATAGATCTACTAGCCGTCTACTACAACTTTCCTTAACGCTC
>JASFDH010002118.1:0-11950 GCA_036937195.1 Nidularia pulvinata | reverse complement strand
CTCCTGTATTTGCATGGTCGTGGAATGGTACCCACACGTTCTCCTGGACGTCCAAGCACGCGTGCCCGACCGTCATAACCGACAATCCCTCACCAACTTCTCCAACTAACCCGGAACCAGATCCGGCTCCAGATGCGCCTGAGGAACCTCCACAGGATCCCGAATTGGAGCCCCAGCCAGATGCACCCATGCACGAGCGGAAACCAATACTGAGGCTATCTCACACTACTCTTGGATTCTCTACTCTGGCAATAATGTGAGCGACTTTGTTTCCCTGAACTATCCCTTGAGATACGGGCCGATAAGCTGACTTCATTTCATAGAGCGTTATTCGTTATTGTTCACCACTTTTTTAGATGTTCCCGGTTTCATCGCTCTTTCACAGTGCGGCATGGTCGCCCGTGGAGCATGACCGCACATACATCTCAAGATAGCCATAAAATCAAAAAATGGATACGAGATGGAGAAGAACTTCCGCTATCTCCTGGACCTTGGACGTCACGCAACACAAATGCGATACCTCAAGATGTTACCAGAGAGCAGGGATATGGAAGTTTCCGATAAGTTCGGGCTGGTTCTGCTAAATTGCTCATAAATGTGCGTAAGGTGGAAACGAATTTGTATGTCTCAGCTCATGATGTAACTTCACTGAAACTTACATAGATAAAACATATTTTCGAGAAGGGTGGTAGTAGTAGATGAAATGTATAGCACCCGCTCCGTTCGTTTTTATCGTTGTGATTAGCACTTTGTGATATCTCCCATTATTTACTGAGGAATCCCAGACGTTTCATTGACATCGACAACTGGTGCGTGCAACTTGAGATATCCATGTTCTGTTCCTAAAGCCTAATCTCTCACGCTGTTTGCAATCTCGGATGTTTGCGTGAGATTTCTTCAAATACTTGAGGTCTAAAACGGCTTTAAATTTAGTTCTGCAAGGATATGGGTAGTTGGCATGGCTTCAGAGCTGCCTTGCTCAGTGTCATTCCATGGAGTCGATATTGTCTCGAGACACTCCTCCCAACCCTCTGTCTTCAATATTAATTTCTCCATCCGATCTCTGACTGATCTTTCTCTTCATTGGGATGATGAATTTGTGCTCGTTCATTAGCGCTTCCTCATGGCTGGGCTATAGCATGAGGACTGGGTACGGGGTTTGAGCGAAATGCAATCGAAACTCTCATGTGGCTCCATAATTCTATAGGATATCAGGAATTATGGGTTATGAGAGCTTCGACTGTACACCATGTACTTGCTCCTGGTGGCTGGGTACAGCTATGGGAAGTGGAAGAGTGGAAACCAGGCCCCGCCACTGCTACGCATCGATCCCTCGTCAACTATGTCTTCAATTCCAAAGGAGTTATATTACATCGAGAAGCGATCCATTCCTCTCGGAAAATGGGAAGGTCAAGATGGGATAGATGGTCGAAACAATTGGATCGAAGTCTTCCGATCTATGAAGACGCCTGCTCTTAATGCCGGTGATTTGGAGTAGTAACATCGGAAAGAGAGTTCGACATGTTGGTATATAAGGCGGAGAAGGAGTGAGACAATGTCGTCGGCACAGATATGCCGTTCTTCAATTTTTATGTGAAGAAGGGAGAGAAACACAAGCTTCAGAAATCGAAGTAATAACGGTAATTAAAATAATGTATCTATTACGGTTTACGTATTTATTTATACTTCGTCTTTCTCTAAATGAATGGGCTTATAAGATTGATTTTGAGAAGCAAATTCTGAAAACGAAATAACATCTATGCAAAATCTAAGTAGTTTGACATTATAGCGCGACTCGACCAGCTTTATGTCCAAAATATTCATTATCATACAAGTGCACATACTTCCCTGATATCATTCTATTGTTCTCCTTCGTTGTGTTGAATTTCCTTCAAAACGACGTTGTTCGTTCCTACAGGGAAATAGATTTTTATAGTTATCAATCGGCCGTCTCCTTCATTATCTTAGCGTTCAAACGGTGTGGTTAATTGTTCGGCAGTGGTGACGATTTGGGTCGTGCCATAGAACATCTGATGCTTCCCTGATATGGCTTCTGCTTACTCACTTTCACTATTCGAGAATAGGTTGCTGGCAGAGCCTTCCCTAAGCAGGCCAGGATTTTCCTCAGGTTCATAGTCTTCGTCAGGGGGCATGATGACTTCCGGGTGATCGCAAGAAAAAGGAGAGAACGACGAGGAGAATATAACTGGAGAAGGAGATTGTTGATAGTCTGCAATAAGGGAGCCTACGGATTCCAATTTTGTGCAGAGACAATATCCGGGGAGAGGTAGGCAAAGAAGGCCATAGTGAGAAGAAACCACCTTTTAGCGGAGAAATCTATGCAAATTAGCATCACATTCTGAACTTTCATCTGCAGCGCCGACAAGATCACAACAAGAAATTTGAGTGGCATTCCTAATAGCTTCAGAGGGATATTGAAGGTTATCAAAAGACAGCAACTAATGTATGTCAGGTGAAGTCAAGCTATTATCAGAACGAGTTACATTTTCCTCAGCCACGGCTTGTGGAATTGTATGATCAGACATATAAGCGTAATTGCTTGCAGCTTTTAAAGGATCTTGGGGACCAACGGATAGTAAGCGATGAGAAGGAAGCCTATTCTGAGTAACAGTTAAGTTGGCCTAGGGTTGCGAATTGTCATAACAGATTTCAACCGTGTCGCCTGCAGCTTGCGAGACATTGCGGAGAACAGGCAATAAATGAGTGTGGCCTAGTTAGTAAAGATCATGCCAACCTAGCCTTTTGGGAGGTCACAAGCACTGTGACATGAAGTGTTCAATCCTGGTGAAGGTGGTCTAGTCTCTGAAACCATCATGCCAGCCTCGCCTTTCGGAACGTCATGAGCACCGGGATCATCACAAGATATAACAAGTGATTGCAGTTGATGGAGGTGGTCGAGCTCCGAGATGTTCATCTCGGCCTCATCTTCTGGGATTCTAAGATCAGTCGCCGATGATGCTGGAAAGAGACGGTCAGGACCGGGAAACGTTGAACATCGAGAATCTAGAGCCTGGGATCTATAGCCTGCATCTTCAACATGTTCCTCATTAGTGACCATCGTTCCATATCCCAGTCACTAAGCATCAGTTTGAAGGTGGCCATCGAAGTTAGTTTCAAAGAGTGCTGGCACCCATAGCTTGCTGCGTCTGGATAATTCTTGTGCCTGCTCACCTTCACATTTGTATGCAGTGACTCTTCATCTGTAAGATCGAGGGAGACTTAAATGTTATCCTGCGGAGTAAATTTTGTCTCGCTCTTTGAAGAATTGCTTGTTGGAAACCCGATATTCAGCTAATGACAGGGTTTGAAGCTTGTCAACGAAGTTTCGCCAAACGGATCTAAGTTGAATGAATTTGTGCGATGTTCGAAGGTTCAAGGAAATAGAACAGTAGTCAAGCAAACCAGCACTGAGGAAAACAAGAGGTTGAAGTACAGGATGAACTGGCGTACTCAGGCTGGTTGCAATTGGGGAAGGTTGGAAATTACAAGCTGAGGTTGGAAAAAAAAGCAATTTCACATTATTTGGCGTGGCAGCCACAGCCAAATAAGCCTTCCCAAATTGTCATTAGGGGTGCTCATGGTATCGTTTTTCGGCCATTTTTTGGTCATTTTACAGTTCGTTTTTTGTTCGTTTTTACTGCCAACTTCAAAATCTTGGCAGTAAAAATGAACAAAAAATGAAATAAAAAATGTCCGAAAAATGGCTACCATGAACGTCCAGGTCAGGAAATCTCGGAAAAATGGATCAAAAATGAACAAAAAAACAGGTTTTGAACGAATTCGGCACGCCAGCGGCAGCATCTGCAAGCCTTACTTCGCTCTCGCATCATGCTCCCTTCTGTAGAACATGCCGACCAGCTCTCATGGGCCGTTTTCGTGAATATTTCAATTCAATCATATTGTTGTCTATCTAGAGCTACATAACATCCCTCCCATGTCCCAAGAGCTTCCACAACTTGCAATACTTCAACAGCACGACTAGTACTTCCTAGAAATTACGGCCTCTCGGCAGAGCTGATGGACATATAGGTCATCAAATGAAGAGCACAAAGGGAAGGGAAGACTGATGAGGCACCATCAAGGGACCGTCCAGCGGAGTAAAATGTGCCGACAAAAAATGGGAACGAAAAACGAGCCAAAAAATGAGGTTTGACGAAAAACAACTTCGATGGCTGTTTGTCATGAATTCCCTTTTTTCCCGTTATTTCTGAACTGTTTTTCACATCATTTTTTGCAAAAAAAAATAGAATGAAAAATGAAACGAAAAATGAAACGAAAAACAGCCGAAAAATGCTACCGTGAACTCCTCTATTGCTTCCTGTTCCTTCACCGTTGTCAACAACACACTATAGTGTCCTGCAGAGTGCAGCCCTATTGCATTACTTTCCATCGATTCAGTTTACTCGAGCTATGTTAGATCTTTTAGAACTTGATGCAGCAGTGAATCTACTCTGAAGACACCTATGGCTCAGAAATTATTTCCAGTTTAGTGGAACGATGAAAGGGACTGGCAGACCCAATTCGAGAACCCCCCCCCCCCGATTCTACTAGGGAAGTCCTGACAGGATGTAAAAATACCGGTCGTTATAGATATCGTGTGTTTGAACGGTGGCATAATTTGGCCATACAAGCTCGACTGAACATGTAGCTTCAACCTCCTCCATAGTGCACACAAGCTGCACCACCGATTTCAGCCAAACCACCAACCATCGCAAACCCAACGTAGCACAAGCTTCGTTTGGGTTTCATATGAAGATGAGAAGGTCGGGGTTCTATGTGCGAAGAAGTAAGCAAACATTCTGGTAAGCTTGTTGTTGTCTTCTTATTTATTCCTGTTATTCGACTCCTTACGCATGAGCTGGATAGGCTACGACCGCCCATCTCTTCCGAGCTTCGCAACAAGTGCTACTCAACCATAAAATTGCTCAACCTGTGCGGGACTGGCACAAGATCCAAGAGATGTCGGAGCCATATGAGTGCGTTTTACTATGATTAGGTACGTATTAACAGATTTAAACAGCATAATTGATTGGCTGACGTTTACACGTTACAGGCAGAAGTTCCACATAACTATCTGGCTGTTGTACGAATGCATCAGGAAGACGTCCAAAAAGTTTCCGGGTTATTGCACGTTTTTGGACGTTTTCAGGTTTCCGGAAACCTCAAATAACCTAATTTAGCTAAATATGTAACGGAATCAATTGCTGTTGTTACAAAAATTGAAGCAATGACGTATCAGGTACAGTTAGCGCCAAGAGGTTTCCACGAAAAGGGACTTAAGTTTCCAGGTTCCCAGGTTTCGGACGTTTTCGGACGTTTTCGGATGTTTTTGAGGTTGAGAAACCTCTGGAAACTTTTTGGAAATCTTCCTGATGACTACTATGCATTGGCGGGGCCCGTTCCTCATCGTTAGCCAATAGAGAAAGACTCAACGGCTAGGTATGTGTTCTTCACCTCTGCGCTGCTAGGCGTCACTCATTCGCGCCTTGTTACATTAAAATGATCAAGAGTGCAACTCCTAGCACGAGTCCAGATTTACCCATCTGGCATCCGGGACTTTCTTTTCCCCAAGAACTCGCATCTGAAATCAGCTATCGATGTTTTACGTTAGCTATCTCGCACATGTCGCTTGCCGCCTTCGATTGCCACTAATTTCATACCCCTTAAAATTGTTGCTGATCCCATAACTATCCAATTTACGGATAAATGTGTTCACAGCCAAACGATCTCCATCCCGACCCTCCCACTATTTGATGCGTGCTTGCTTCCTACTAGTGGCGACTTTCGACCACTATTGTACGACCCAACCTGCCTGAATCCTTCCGCCAGTATCACTCGGAGAAACTCGTGCTTTCCCTCGTTCGCTTTTACGCCCTCCTCACCCTATGGAATCAAGAATTTATTACTGGAGGTCTAGAGTATGTCGGGTCTAGCAGAATGTTCGAACTGGAAGGGACTCAGCAGCCATTTTTGGCTCATCAATTATGTGATACAGGCAACCCGGGAACACAGAGGGATGAAGTCCACCCTTGTTAAGTCTTTTGTTATTCACTCTGCGTGCTTTCTTCAGATTCAGGCTTGGAACCAGTGCTGACCGAATACTAATGGATTTCTCTACCATCGCAGTGGACAGCACGGCAGCATTACGCGCAGCCCAAAACCCCTACCCGAAGCCTGGCCACTACCTCCTCGATTACTTCATCGATGCCATAGAGGACACCCTAGGGACGCGTTCGTCCGACCAACCAACAATCCGACTATGGTGGTGCCCAGGGCACATGGGTATCACAGGTAACGAACGCGCAGATCAGTGCGCAAAGGACTCCATCCTCGACAGTTCCAGCTTGGCAGAACTCCTACCAGCATCGCTACCCCACCCTCCTTCCTCACTCCCTCATAGCCGCTTGTCCCTGCGCAACACGTTCAACCAAAACACAAAGACACCCATCGCCAAACGATGGACCGCCTCGCCACGTCACCCCAAGCTAAACCGCCTCCTACCCAAGAAGGCAAAAATCCTACTCCATTCCCTCATCCAGCTCAAGCCGCGAAAGCACGCCAGTCTCCTAGCGCAGCTCTTCACCAGCCACATCGCCCTCAATAAGCATCTACACCAGATGGGGAAAGCAGCATCCCCCATGTGCCCCAGCTGCCAAACGAAGCCCGAAACAACACAACACGTACTATTCCAGTGCCCAGCACACAATAAACCATGCCGTATACTAGCAAGAACATGTAAAATCCCAGTCCAAAGCCTCTCTTCACCAAGCATCCTCAAAGACCCAGCCCGGGTAGCCGCACTCTTCTAGTTTGCGAACGCAACAGGTCGCTTCGAATGCACCTTCGGGCGTTTCACTCCATGGAAGCCACTCGGAACCAACGAGCTGCACACAACAGCCTAGACAGCAACGAGAACGCCGAACCCGCCCCACCAGAATCTACTCTCCCTTTCCCACTTAGATACATAGATAGAGCAACTCCGGGTAGCGAGGACATCGCTATCCCGAGCCAAAACACCCCAACCTCATAACTAGACACATAACTCACTCGTAAAAAATAACTACATACCATACCTACTAAAACGGTAGATACATGTCGCGACATAGAGCACTGCCCCATGCGACTATAATAAAGGATTGAAAAAAAAAAAAAAAGGATTTCTCCATTTCTCGTCCTACCTGTCACTTGACCATGGTCTAATATCTCGTTAAATCCGCAAAAAGCTCTTCAATTCATAGCCAGTCTAACCTTAACTCTCACGTCTGCGGGGAATAATTCCAGCTATGCGTCTTGTCCTTGCCCTTTCCAGCCTTCATATTATTTTTTTCGCCTCTTGTTCGCAACCACCAATTCAGCAGAATCAGATTCCGCAGTGACCTCCCGCAACGCCCAACTCCTCGCAATTGGTCCTCCCAAAAGTGGGAGCCCCTCTTTGAATTCTGGAAGCTCTTGAGATTTGACAAGTTGACGCCCAAGCCTAGGAATAGAGAAATTCGTAGACACTGCTAACGTCACTGCGTAAAGCAAACTATCTACTGGCAACCTTCCTGTCCCTATAATACATTTAGACGCAGCAGTCAAGAGCAGATTTAGTCTCTTCCTAGCCCCAGCGGCCGGTCAAGCTGGCGTACGAGATACCCGCGTACATGCAAAACGAGCCGAGGGGGTGATTGGGAACGGGTGGATGAATGCCGGTGAAGTGGATCAGAGGGCGATGGGATTGGTGATTGACGATGAGAAAATAAATTGGATGGTCTTCCAAATCAAAGAAGATGTGATTGTACTCCTGAGATCCATTTGGGCGAGCAATATGCTTGTGGTCTATGCAGGTGTGTTCGTTTTTGCGGAAGGCTTCTTGTGATTGCTGAATAAAATATACGGCTCTTTAGACAGGCCTTAATACAGTGACGACAGGCCACATCCGTGGTATACTCCGATATACATATCTACTCCAAGAGAAACGCAGACAAGAAGTTACTCCATCGTTCCAGTGTCCAGCTATTGAGTGATGAAGGGGGCATGCCTATTTCATCAATTAAGTCATCTAGGCACCGTAAAAGTGAATCGAATGTCACACTGAATGCAGGCCGAACTGCGTGAATGGGAAATTTATCATTTTGCTGGTCGAACAACCGGAAACGCGAAACATAGTGTAAACACCTCGCCAAACGATCGACCTTAATGCTAGGTGGGGCCGCCGTAACCCAGGATTCCAGTGCTTCATTCAGCATGCTCAACTCCAGATATAGTGCGCCACTCCTGCGGCGGGTTCGGGCTGGAGACGATACCAGGTAGTAAGCAACAGACTCCAGAATCTCCCAGAAGTTTGTGCCAGCGTTTGGTGTGGTGGTAGTATATGATCGCAAACAAGTCAGCAGTTGCCGCTGGCTTCCTATAAGACCGCTAGGTAAGCTTAGAGTTTCTGAACGAAATATGCATAACCAACGATCTGATAGAAGTTCCAGTTGAAAGAAATCCTCGAAAGGAAGCGCTAGGGATGCATGTAATCCCTTATTCTTCTCAGGTTGTAGAGTAAGCAAGGATACCACTCGTCCCTGCCACGGGTCGCGTGCGTTATCTATGATACGGATGAGGAGTTCAACCCGATAACCTAGAAACATATCGCGAGCTTGGTTATTTTGTTTAACGAAGTAGTCAAGTGCATATGCAGAATGCAGATCTCTGGTCCACTGCTCATTATCCTCGTTGTCTTGAGGGTACAGTTGTTGTGGAAGTTGTTGACCATGATACAGATTTTGAACTGCAGCAAACGAGTTATGGACAGAGAGCGACTTGATACAACCATAAATGGCTTGGATGGCGCTAACATCTGAAGCTAATGTGTGGCCAAGCCATGCTAAACCTTTAGGATTGTCATATTTATCGGATACGTAGCATGGTACCCCGCCAGCGGCAATCCAAGATGCGTTCCGCACCTGCCGCCAATACATGTCGTACTGTGTCCAATTCGACATGCATAGGAAGTGCCGTAAAATGGAAGATGTTGACCACCGTGGCTTCTTGCGTGATAATACTTCCGTGGCAAGCCGGAATGCGTAGGCCGACCCAAAGGCAATTCCTAGTATGACTCGGTAAAAGACCCAAGATAGCGGTGACTTGTATGGGCACTGGGGAGTATGGAAGCATCGCGAAGGGCCCCTGGTTCCAGTTGTATTTGCTCCAACGGCGTTGAAAATTGATTGAAAGACTGGCAGGATACTTGTCACGGTAAGGAAAACTAGGGAGAGCCCGACCGTTGATGTTACGCATATAGCCACGGTACGATTTAGACTCCATATAAAGTCAACAACACCCAGAAAAAAGAGGATGACGGCACTCTGGAGAAGTACGGGAAGTCCTGACAATATCATCGGAACTCGCTATTTTACCAAGCCTTCATGCCGCATTTGTCGGACTGCAAAAGCCTCCCGGTAAGGCAGATTAACCTCTCGTTGATATTCGCGAAGCCATTGAAGGCAGAGTATTCCGATGAGAACAGTCGTTAGGCTGAGAGTCAGGCTCAAAAACCATACCACGTTGATTCGTATTGCACTAGCAGTAGGAGCAAAATCCCCCAGTGGGGCGGTAGCTGCAGTGGAATTACGAGCGAAAGTCGAGAACTCATTGAGTAGCTGATTGATGGAGTTATTTGGGTCCGGCTGCAGCAATTTGTAGGATTCTATTGTGAAGGCCGTGACTGTAGCAGAAAAAAGACCGGCCTCTCAGAGAAGCGGAGTGTGAGCTATCATGGGAGTCTATTAGGGAGAAAGCGAGAGATTCGTGTAACTCACGAAGATCAACAGCTTATCCATTTCATCCCTCCACGCATCACACAGCTCCTTGTCATACTTTCGAACAAAAGAGTAGCACGTGTCCCATGGATCATCCGGCGTCGAAATCGGATGTTCATACCCTTCTTCATGAGTTGAATCTGAACTAGGATTTAAGTCGAACTCTGTAAAGTTCGTACGTGGGTGGATAGGTGCATGATCCTGCAAGGGGTATCCCCAGAGTCAATCACTGTTAACCATAGTGGGGAGATATGTGCCTGACGAAATGCTCGGCTGACTCTGGTGGGTCATCGCTATGGCTGCTTTCGGCAGTGGTGAGCTATTTAGTATTAAGTCGTAGCACAGTCAGGAAGAGTTCTTTGCGGGTTAAAGATATCGTCAACTCACAAAAGGCTCAACTTGGTCTGGAAATAGAGCAGCGACATCGGGACGTGGCTCCAGTTTGTCGTGGCCAGTGTACTTTGTCGAGCATGTATCTGTTGATATCGAGGTCGAAGTTGTGGAGGAGTGATTTCGAATCATAGGCCCAGTGTAAACAGGAGCGGTGAAATGCGTCTTCTTAATATCAGCCGGGGAATAGCATGTTAATGACGGGGGGATCATGTTGAGTGTTATGGTGTAATACGCTTAGCAGTATTTCAGGGCGCCTAGCTATATAAGAGCCATTTCTGAATGGCTCATTCCGTTACCACGGTTGTATCATTCCGTTAGAGATCATTGTCATGGATAAGCTTTCTATCATCTAGTTAAAGAACAAATAGACATCAAATCACGAGCTACGAATGGAGATAACCTCGTTCACCTTTCGCTGGGCCTCAATATAGGGCTTTTGCAGCCCCAACAAGATCGAGCTGGCGGTTCAGCATCTCAGATGCAATACCTGCTGAGTCCACCTCAACATCATGAAGAAACGACAGTAAATATCGCTCAGACTTTCTTGCAGCTTGGATACACTATCAAGTACGAGTAGTTCATCATAGGACATATTCACTTATACATACAGGAAAGCAGTAGCCAAGGATGAGAGGAAACTGCGAAGGTAAAACGTGAGCGGATAGGCTTGATCGGAGCGACCAAGACGCTTACCTCAAGTTTGCAGTAGCTGATAAGCATTCCCATCCTCCTTCAACAGCCTTTCTATGATCTTCATCCCTTCCATGACCTTCTCCTCCTCCAACCTCTGCCCCGTTACCTGCACGCCGACAGGGAGGCCACGCATAGCCTGGGCATCATAAGACCTGTACGCACCTGCCTCGATCGCGTTGCGAGCTCTGAAGGGAGCAGGAAGCTTATCCAAGGCACCATCGACACGCGTGACAGGGAGCACACCTGCCGCATAATCAAGCTGCGCAAGCGCATTAGCAAGAGAGTAAACTGTGCCCAACCAAGAGACCTACGATGTTGAACAAGAAGGTATACCCGCATGATCGCCACCCCTCCTTCATCCCCCCATGCGGCACAGCCGGCAGCGCGTTCGGCACTGTCAACACGAAGTCGAGCTCTTCACTCTGAATATACTCAAACCAACGGGCCTTGTACGCTTCCTTCTGCGCAACGAGGGCCCAGTAGTCTGCGATGCTCTTTTCGGCCCAGCCGTCGATAAGCCCCGCGTATACCTCGTCGCGCTTGATGTGGCGCACGTAAAACGCATAAAGCCGACGGAGGAACGAAGGTAAGCGGAACATCCGCATAGCCTGCACGATTCCGGGGTCGTTGGATTCGAAGAACGTAATTGGTCCAGTCGCTGTTTTACCTGTAGAAGTTTGACGTGTCAGCGGAGTAGAGGGGGCAGTAATGGGTTACTGACCTGCATCCGCGAGAATAAGCTGTGATCCGATTTTTAAGCCCTCATAAGGGCTTGGAGGAGCCCTAAATTGTGCGTGTTTAGACTCATTATGCACTTTCCAGAGGAAAAGAACCTACATCTCGATGACTTTATGCCCGTGACTCTTGAGCGAGTTGACGACAATCTGGAGAGCACGTTTGCAAGCAGGAGATGGTAGCACAACACCTGTATAGCATCATTTGAATCATCAATGAACAGCAACTGTTGCTGTCGCCGTGATACACGCACCGTCATCCCAAATAACACCCCATCTGGGGGTTCTCTTCTCGGAAAAGGCCACATCTCTCCAGGG
>JASFDH010002117.1:0-11957 GCA_036937195.1 Nidularia pulvinata | reverse complement strand
CAATATATTATCTGAATGCATTATTTCTTATTTAAATTTCGAAAAATTCATATTTGTGGGTGTAGATAGCTGCACAGCATATCAATAGATAATGTAATATAATTATAAAATTCAAATATTATGGTAGCTTAGTTGGTAAATTACTTGTGATTTTGGTCCTTATCTATATTTAGTATATGGTTGAGGGTTCAATTCCTCATGTTAACATTTGTTTTTTTTTTAATATTAACAAGAATGTAATTGTTGTATTGGAGACTTGATTGAGGGCATTCCATGGATTCCATGTGGACTCCATGTGGATTCCACTGGAATATTCCACATTAATTCCTGATGCAATGATCCATTCTTGGAATTAATATGGAATGAGCATGGAATGAATGTGGACTGGCATCGAGGGAATTTGCAGTGTTGCTGGATCATGGATTCCATATGGAACTCATGGGGGAGTTTAAAGACCTCCACTGCTGCCACTATGGGAGCTCAGCAAGACAACAGTTTGCCTCCTGTTCAGTATCATATCAGGAACAGCTCACAGGCCTGCAACAGACTTGTGGACCTTTCTGAGTGCAAGGACCAAAATTCCACCTTTGGAAAATTGTCAGTCTCCCTCCCAGAGATAATGAGAGGACAGATATTTGTATTTTTTTCCCACCCTGTAATGCCTGTTATTCACACCTTCATTCACAGTTCAGTGTTGAGAGGCACTCCACAGATTGCTATGTTTTAAGGGCCAATGAGGGTGCCACACAAGACATTGGCAGTTGCATTTATATCATTATCTCTACTGACAAGTCCAATGAAAAAGAATGGAATATCTGTCAAGCTGATAATAAAAATTGTTTCTTCACATACATATGTTTTTAAATAAAATTCAAACTAATGATATATTTAGCATTGAGAGAGATGATGGAATGTGCTAAGTCCTTCATAACAACCTAGACTACAACCAGGTAAGTTTACCAGTGTGATTGATTTTATATTCAATAAATGTATTATTATATTCAGGTTGAGTATGATGACATGAGCCATGACCCCAAAAACAAGAAGGAGTAATTTTAGTTTATGTGCCTTAACTAGGATACTCTGCAACTTTGCTGGCTGTGGAGATTGTTGTTAAAAATTACATCCATTCTGTCTTTTGTTGGTGAATTTAGCAGACAGTTGATATATGATATTCTCATTTCTGCTACTATCAGTCCATGTAAAATCTGCCACTTCTGAAATGTGAATGAGAAATGTGTGCCATCCACTGAGGTCTTTACCATTAGCCCCCTATTCCAGTGAGAGTCTGCCAGATTCTGTTGGATTCCATCAGACTCCACTGGATTCTGCTGGACTCCCACTGGAATTTGCCAGAATTGTCACTAAAAATCAGCAAGTCCACTGGACTCCACCAGACTCCAGCTGGAATTTCAGAATCTGCCCAGAATTTATGGTGTGCAGCACCTAGAGGCTGCTACTTTTGTACAAAGTAGCCCCATCAGATTTTCATCTTTTTCTTACTTGGTGAAAATGCTCCATTCATATATCTGGACAAAATGTCCAAAGAGATTTTGAATCAGATAAAAACTGAGTAAGTTATTAATTTTTGCTGGCTCAGATTTGGTCAGATGACATAATGCTATCTAAATAAGGAAATGCACAGCCACCCAGGCCATATATACCACTAACAATCAAAGGCTTGGGCAATGCTCTCTGAAATATAGTGGTATGATGTATACTTTTGTGAGCTGAATTGCTTCACCTTCAATTGAGCATCTTTTGCAGAGAGACCCTCTCTGTAAGAATCTATCCACCAGACCATACAATGCTCCCATTTCCAAATGGTAAGGATAATGATAGACTTGAGTGCAACCAGCATATTCTCTTTCAGGGTCTTGAATATATAATCACAGTTTTCTCAAAGATAGCATTTGACTGCCCCCCAAAAAAATTCCATGAAATTCAGCTCACAGTGAAACTTGGGAAGCAGGATGCAGAGGTAGCCAGCATTCTTGATGACTTCTTGAACAAGCAAGTTTTGAGCCTGAAAATTGGGTTGAAGTTCTAGAATCTGCTTTGTGCAGCATCTTATTGAATCATTGGGACACTTCTTGCACTGCATGTTGAGTTTATTATCCCATAATCCACACTCAATCAACACCTGTTTTATTTCCCTTGGCTGTGATGGAAAATCAGGGTGATCTGGCTGAAATACCATGGGCTGGATGACTTTCATGCTGCCATACATGAACCATCCATTTTGCATGTGAGCCTGCTTTCCTCCAGGCCTAAGATTCATTCAAGAAACAAGAAGAGCATCTTCTGCATATGCTGAATGCCCCTGAGAATTGTTGACCATAATGAGCAATTCATAACCCAGGCTGTGAAGTTTCTCAAAGGCTGGAATGATCTTCTCAACAAGCTGTTGCAGAATTAAAATGGTTAGAATGTTGAGAGGAAATATTGGAATAAAATGCAAATGAATTCCTGCTTCACAAAGAGTTCCCTGGTCCAATATCCCACATAGTTCTTGCCATACTCCAGACTTTGACTTGCCTCAGCAATCCAACCAAATGTCAAACAAATAACATCTGATTGATGAATTCCCCTTCCAACATCCTTCTTTCTCAATGGTTGTTCTCCCTTGAGAATCCAGCTCTTCTTTTTTCCATCATTTGCCTAGGCTGTCATCTCATCCTGTGCAACAAGGACCAGGCATTGCTCAACATAGCTTTGAGGCTGAGTAAACTTCATCACTTCTGCAGCATGCTCTGAGACATCAATAACCACCCTTCCTCCCATTCTTCACTACCATGTGCAGATAACTCTGGATTGCCTGCACCTGAAAAGCCTGAAGACCTTCACTTCCTGCAACAAGTACAGTCCTTTTTGAGGCTATAAGTTTTTCAATATCATGCAGAGCAATTCCCAGCTGTTGATGTTGCTCTTTTGCTTTTTGGCAGGCAGCACAAGCTGGAACATCAAGATGGCAGCATTTCAGCAGTGGTGGGGCACAGATACAGAACTGCAGGAGAGGTGACTGATTGTCATCATTGTCAGAGACAGGCTCAGGTTGAGTGATCTCTTTTCATTCCTCCTCCTCTGACTTCTCTGATTTGTCCTTGGGCATTCTCTCATCCTCAGATAAATCAGACACATAATCTTTGAAGATTTTAGATGTAACAAGCTATAAAGATTCAGTACTGGAAGATGGTTGAGGAGATATAGTGGGGGATGGAACAGTGGGTGAAGATGATGATGCTCAAGCTGAAGACATTGAACTTGAGACATTGTTGACTGCTGGTACCATTATGCTTGAAGATTTATGCAGTTGCATTGCAAAAGCATGCATCATTGTAGCACTCTTGCAGTATCACCTGTGAGTAATTATGTATATTTCAATTCATATTCTGCTCACCTTTGCCATAGTTTGCATCTGGAATTTCTTTATTGTGTGCATTCTTGTCCAACCTTTATTTGCTTCTATCCAAATTTCCTGCATATCCAAACCCTTGCTTTCCTTCAGCTTTCTTCCAATAATCCTTGCTGTGAGTTTCCATTAATCTTTTGTAAGAGTTCACCTCATTCAACAGTTTGATTTCATGCTCCAGACTGAGTTTAAGGCTCTCAGCAAGTTCTTCTCCTTCAAGATGAGTGAATTCATCTCACTGCTTTCACCACCTGAACCACTTATTTCAGACGCCATGTCACCATTGTAATCACTATCTGATGTGTCCAAGTCATCCCAGTTAAAGTTGCTGCCATCTGAATCAAAAATATCATGATCAACATTGCCTGTCCATCATGTAACTTCCTTGACTGGGTCATCATCCATGGATTCAATGATATCAATCTCAGGAATTTTGATTGCAAGAACAGGAGATGTATTATTTAGAGATTTTATCTTGGATGTGCATGCATGAGCAGCTGAGATTTGATGCCATTTATGTGGGTAGCCCATTAGAGCTCTAAGAGCATAGTTTTTGTTGTTTTAGAGCAATAAAATGAAAGTAAGATAGATAAATATTCCATGTCTTTGAGACACTCTTATATATGTAGATTACAAGTAGCTAGAAGTATCTGCAAAATTCTACAAGTACTATGGATTGTGCTGAATAAGATAACAGGTCAGCATAGAAAGAGATAGACAAGTCTCAAAGAGACTCTTTATAATTAGAATGTATAATTATTTATTAGTAATATGATTCCAAAAGTGTTAATGATATTTAATTCAATTTTTTGAACCTCTGATTAAGGTTTTCAATATTATTTGAAATACAAAGTCTTGAGATCATGAAAATATGTCTGAAAACATGATAAATAATGCTTCAAATGCATTCAAAATACCCATCTTTTATCACTCTTTCTGGACAAAAAATCCTCACCAAAAATCAAAAAAAAAATCCTCCACCAATTTGGCCACTGTCCAAAAGTAACAGCCTCTAGGTGCTGCACACCATAGTTTCATCAGAGTCCACTGGAGTCCATTGGACTTCATTGGAGTGTGGAAATTTTTCTAAAATTATAATTTAACTAGGAAACATCACTGAATAATATAGGGTTCTAATATAGCTAATATATTAATGTGATGTCACTTGATAAGTAATTTAATTGCTTATATGTTAGTGTGAGAAAATTTCTAAATATACAACTTATGCTATATCATAGCATCTGCTTAGCTAAAGCTTGTATGTGATACAATTATGCTTTTTAAAAACATTTTATTGTCAGAAAAATGTAAAACACACTCCAATATCAAAATTTTCTGATTAGTGAGAGAAATTTTCTAAAAATAGAACTTTACTAAATCATAGCATCTGCTTAGCTAAGCTTGTATGTGGCAAAATTATGCTTTCAAACACTTTTTCTGTTAAGAAAAACACAAAATACTTTCCAAATATTGACTCTTTTTTGATAAAAATGGATATTATTCATTTATATCATGATGTACACAAAGATAGTTATTTTTAGCATGAATGCAGATGAATATACTATTTATGTCTTATTTTCTACTCTGAAAATACATTATATTTTTAAATTAAAGATTTATTTCAGCCTTATTTTTGATTGGATGCCTGATTAATCTGTCACAGTCAGTCACATGTTACATGCTCTATATTATATAATTACACCTACTTGTTATTTTTAAATTGATGAAAGCATTTTTCTCAACAGAAAAAGTGCTCAAAAGCATAATTTTGCTACATATAAGCTTAGCTAAGCAGAGGCCATCAGAACTCAGGTGGACTCCAGCAGACTCTGGCAAACTCTGGCAGACTCTGGCAGACTTCCACAGGAATAGGGGCTTCATGGTAAAGTATTGCATTCACTTTATTTATGTTCCATGGAAATCCTATATATAGTTTATATCAAGCCTTCCCAACCAGGTGTGGGGATGAAGCTAACAACCTTTCTAAGTTCTGTACTGGACATGCTCGAGCTGTTGTGATGGAGATGGAGATTCCAATGTGTTAGATTCATTGGCTAGGTAGTGTGTGCAGTGGCAGGTGCTTTCAGAGAAGCTTGAGGTGATCAAAATCAAAAGTTGTTCTGTGAGCAACTTATGCTTCCATAGTCAGGTCTGACATATACACCTGCTGCTGAAAATCATTTATATAGATTGCACTAGAAGTTGCCTCAATCTCTGCAGGTTCAAAAATGGGGAGCTTGATGCTTGATTGGACCATAATAGAAGTGCAAAATTCCAACAGCTAGGAAAAGTATTGATCTCTGTGCTTGGATATCAATATTTTCTTTGACAGGTATACCCCCTGTATCATCTTCAGATTCCTCTCCACTCATTTCTTTTTCATGTAGCAACCTCCTTTACTTGGAACAGAACTCAGATATTACCTCTATCCAGAATAGCAATCATCTGACCAAGCCCATAATCCAATTTAATTCCACCACTTTTGCATTGACAGGCATTGTTGCCAATACCCCCATATTTTGAACACCATTAGTGCTTTTCCCCCTGGAAATGTTTAATCTAGTCTCATATACTATCTATTTGACTGGTAATTTCCCATCTTGCAATCATCATGTATCATCATCATTGTTTTTTCACAGGTATACAGCGGAAATCTTAGTATTTGTGCAAGATGCAGGCACAAACAAAACCATTGGCATGGTGTTAGGAAAAACAAGGGGTATTGCAGTGTGAGTTTTCTTATCCTTTCTCTGCACACTCTGACAATCATTTCAATCTGCACTGGATTCAAAACAACAGCAGCCACCAGGCCAAACATAGTGATCCCCCCAGGCATGATTGACTTAATTGTCACACTCCAGAAAGGAAATCTTGTCAAGACCTATGGTATTATTGCTACCATCACCATCTGCAATGTTTATTCAAATCACATAAGGCAAATACAGCTGTTCTGTATCACTGGTATTCTACATTAAAGGGTTAATAGCTTTTATGTTGCTCCTCATCATGTTGACATCCATATTCTCTGGGTTTTGACAAAAAGGAGAGGTTCTATTTGTACCTGCTGCCACACCATTTGCATTCATCAGCTTAGACAAAGCATGCCAGGAGCTCCTAAAGATTTTGGCAAGTACTGTACAGCTATTAACTTGATAGGATACTGACTCACAGATGCACTTAGATGATGTCATCAGTAATTTTGAATAGTCTATGCTTGTGGGCATTAGATTTTTGTCATGCCACATGCATGCTGTGCATGCAATTTTGTACAGGGTGTGTGCATAGCTGTGCATGCTTTATGCTTGTGCATGCAATTGAGTGGTAGGTACATGAGTTGGTGCATGCAAGTATTCTGGCTATATATTATAAAATAATAACTTCTTTCCATACCCAAAAATAACTACAACAAATAACTTGGGACCAAATTAATATATGTATGATAATAACTTGAAAGAGCAGCTCTACTGTTGTCTGTGAGGCTTTGGGCATGATTTAGGACATTTATTCTGGGATTTAACTGCTGGAAGGGGTGGATTGGTAATATAATTTGGTCCAGGCTGAAATAAGATGTGAAGTCAGGCTGTCTGAGTCTGGTAAACTGTTCTTACCTGTAGTTCCTCTTCACTCCCATGACAATCTCTATAGTTCCAGTGCTCTGGTAAACCAGTATATGGGCACCAATACTGATGATCACCTGCATCCAATCCCCATTGATAGTTACCTGCAATTCCAGCCCTGGCTGAAACCTCAAACATTTCCTCTTCTAATCTTTCTAGACACTTCCTTTCCAAATCTACATCAGTAAGAAGTGAGGGAAATCCACTAAATTGAATCTCCCAGGCTTTGTCCAAGAGTTTGTCCTTGCTAAGTGTCTTGTGTTGACGATCAGACTTCAGTTGAGCAGAGATATAGATGGTATGGGCATGAGCAATGGGTAAAAGTCTGAGCCAATGTTGTCATAGACTTGTATCACCATTAGCAATATGGTGTTCAAACCAATTTACAATTTCAGCACATTCAATGAGTGAAAGTAAGCTGACATATGGAATAATTGTGGTTTCAAGGGCTTTTTTTTGCACACTTGAGCTAGATCTTTGCTGGTGTAATCACACTCATATGGGTGGGATAAATTAACAGCTGTTTCAGAGCAGCTTTCTCTGGTAGAAGAATCTCATCAACAGCTTTAGAGTAAGGAATTGATGATGGGTTAGATAAAACATCTTCTGAATTTTCCACCTCATGAGCATGTTTCCATTTGCCTAGCTGGTAATTGTGAATATATTGTCAAAAAACTACACAAATGAGAACTTACACAAATATTTCTTCTCCCTTTATGATCTGTCCAGAGTGAATCAACAAGATTCACCCCAGTTACCAGAGAAGTTTGGCCTGGATTAATAGTGTCAGTTTGGAGGATATTCTCTCTCCACCAGTGCACAATCCATCCTTTGTCTTCAAACAGACAGGATACCAATAATCCCCAATACAAGCAATTGCCCCCAACCTGACCTGTGAACATCCTAGCAGTTAAATTTGAAAGAAAAAAATTAATGGATTAACCCACCACATGCAATCTTTCAAAGTCTTCCCTGCCTTGGTGCATAGCTCTATCTCTCTTTTGAAATGGTTAAAAAAAAAATTATGTAGTCAAAAAAAAATTAAATTGATAAAAGGCTTACCTTTGAAGCTTGCCTTTGGAACTGTGGATAGGCTGTTTCCTCAGAAGAAGATATTGTGGCTCACAGTTGTCACACTGGAATGAGACCTTTTGCCCAAGGTTACTTACCCTTTCATTGTGCTGACATGCAATATGAGACCAATCCTTGCAGTCATCACATTGAACAGCTTTTCCATTTATCTTTGCTTTGTAACAAATATTCACATCTCTGTTAATGCCACACTGACAATTGAGGTTGAAATGAGAGTCTGGTATTGATGTCAAGGGTGAAGAGGGATTGTATTCAACACCAATATCACTTTCAACAATTGGTGGGCATGCAGAAGTAGTCACCAGATTGGATGGTGGCTCATCCTCAGATTTGGGCTCAAAAGGTGAAATTTGAGCAGACTGATTTGGTTCCTCCAGAGATACATATTCAGTGGTTCCTTTCTTTTGAGGATTCCAAAGCCAGAACTGATCCTTGGCAGCCATTTTAACAAGGCCAGGGTATTTATAAGTCATGGAGGTCAGTTTATTGAGGTCAGACCAGGAAAAATGGAGCCCAAATGTTTTGGTGAGAGCCTTGGTGCAGATTGAATAAAAAAGCTCTTGTGACTTCAGACCACCCTGCAAAATGTAGAATGCTTTGTAGACAACAAAACCAGAGGGAATATTAACATTGGCTCTTACCATATGTGAATTGAATGTCGCATTAGATTCCTTGATAGAAAACCCATCATTTTTCATTCTGTCATAGGTATAAATGTTCTTTTTGTCCTAGGAAGCATATTGTGCAGTGAAGTGATCACCATGTAGGTTTGCAAGACTGTATCCAACAAGATCATACACCAGACCAGACTTTGTTCCTGATAATTTAGTGCTGGAGAAAATAGTAGCAGGGAAGTCCCAAATGAAAAGAGGCACTTCAAAATCTTGACTTGAAACTTGTTCATTGGCCACCTCAATAGCAAGAAACATGGGTAGAGAAGTGACAAGCTTCTGGTAATCAGTTCTCTTTCCTTCACAAAGTTTAGATCCTTCATGGACTTGCCAACATCCATATACAATGTCAACAGGCTCCTTTTCAATAGAAATCATATCAGCAAAATATTCAGAGAGGTGCCTCTTGAAATTTGTATAATCATCTGCAAAAAGCTGACATATTCTCTGGCAACTTGGGGGGTCAACAATCTTGAGATGGTGTCCACCTGTAGATGTGCAACCCAAGCATCTATTTATCTCAACAAAGAGAAATTTGAACATAGAAAGTGGTCAATATGTGGTGTTAATATCCTCGAGGTGGACAAGCTCAAGAAACCACACCTAAAATTATGATGAATAATTCAAATCCTAGAAAGAGATAATGAATAACTCACATAAAGGCTGCCAAATATCTCTTTACCCTCAACAATCTTCTTGCAAAGGAGCATGGCTTGTAATTCTTCTCTTTGGCCTGCAAGCATTTGAGTTACATTTTGAGCAGTCAAGTCCATTGAATCCTGACCAAGAAGGTGAAAATAAACCCAACACAAATTGGAAACTGCTGGAAGAGGTACAAAGATTGGGGAGAGCTCATTGAAAAATCCTGAGAATGCAAAGTAAATGAGCTGTAGTGACATATCCATCCAGCATGAATTTCTGCTCCATCAATAACCTGGTGGGCCTAGAAAAATATCCAGTTCTATATCCAGGGAATTGGCTTCATTGTTCTTTGGAGTCTTCTTCCCCCCTGGCTTTACCAATGCTTTAACAGTATCAGGAGGACACCCATCATTCTCATACTTTTTGTCCTTTTGTGATGGCTTAGTAGTACCAGTTTTTTCTGCAATCTGCTTCCAGGGCTCAGCTTTACTGTATTGGATGAGAATCCCCTCTAAAGTGAATATATTAATAAATACACAAATGTAGTTGAAGACTGGAACAACTCACTATGTGCAGCCTCATACTGATGTTCATAATAGGCAGCAACTGTGTACAAGGTGTGCATACCTTCCAGAAAGTGGTGACTTCTACCACAAGCACAATATATCTTTCAATGCATCAATTCCTCAGCATTGTTTGTATCAGGAATAGATTTTCAGAGGTTGATGTCCATCTTCTTTTTGGATTCAAAGAGCATCTGAGCATGAGAAGGGCACATCTACCATTGCATCCAACTCTTTAGCTTCAGAAAGTCATGAACAATAGGTGCTGCCTGCATAGAAAATTCCTTGGAGTTGGCCTAATCCAGGAGAGAGAGAGCATGCTTCTTGAATTCCGATGCCATGTCTGGAGGGATGGCTGTGCTGATTAGTTCCTCAAAGCAGTGTTTTCATTTGGAAGAAGATGGAGGAGATGCATAGGTCAGCAATGAGCATGATAGTCAAAATTCTGGTAGTGAACTCCACCAGACCAGGTCCATAAATTTGACCAAGCACCACAGTCCTGCAGTGTAAGTTTAGCTTTGCAGATACAGGTCTTCCAAAGCTGAGCAGCAATTCCCTGTGGCTTGACCTGAGGATGGATTACAATACGGCATAAAGGGCTGTCGCATTTGATCACACCCAAGCATGTCCAAACCAGTTTCTTACCCCATTCCCAGCTTTTTGCATGCTCATCTCCCTTACAATACCCTCCATGTGCCTTAATCACCCAGTTAACACAAAGATTTCTAGTTTCCTCCATCTCCTTGAATGTTAAATTGCACCCAAAATTTCCATCTGGCCACCCATCCCAAAGAACATTCCAGATGGGGTTCTCTGTTGCATGTGGTACCTGTACCTCAGATACAGGTGCTGTAGTAGCCACAGGAATATAACACCCATTATGAGTGAGTGTGAAAAGAGTTTGTTGCTGCGATTCTTCAGGGTTGACTGAGACCTTTAATGTTTTAGGATGGTCTTCCTCGACTATAGATACTACTTTGAGTTTAATATGAAAAATAATCAGACAAACAATAATGAGCCTTTTTTCTTTGGTTCATCATTGAGGGCTTGTACCTCTTGAGGATGTTCAATATATTTAATGAGTTGACCTATTACCTCATTTATTGTGCATAGACTCAATATATAATGCCCACCTTCAGTGTCATAGACAGGGATATACATTGCCATGTCAAGTGTGTGCGATTTCCTTGATTCAATCGATTGCATTCGAGCTGGACCAGTATGTTCTGTTTCTTCCTGCACAAAGTAATGATACAGATGACCGAAGAAGTCCTTGATGCGAATAAATATTCAGCAGGAAAAGCCCAAAGTAGTGGCTGAACCATACCTTTACCCCCATTTTGGTGAAGGGTATGTAGTTCTGAAATCGACTTGAACAAAGACTCTAGCAGCTATGACGTGAGGAGCACAGCAATAAACTGGGGAAATCGATTGATCATTTTTCTACCAACAACAGAAGTTACATATATACTGCAAAAAGAGGACGGAAGGATGAAGCGTGAGTCAGATGCAATAAGAGAGGCCGAATCATTAAGTTGAATTGAATGGTTAGACAAGGAATGGAGAAAGAGCTACGTATATGGAAAGCAATATTAAATGATAGGCAGAAGAAAAGGCGCACAGCGGAGTCGTCATGACGTTCTTAATTGCTGTGGGAAAGGTGAAATACAGGCAAAGGAGAGTGGTAGGGTCGTTCTCAGCGGAGGTCATTGTTATTGAAGTGGTGCGTGCATAGTCAGTGCCAGTGCATGCATAGTCAGTGCAAGTGCGGGCATCCCAAGTGTCAGTGAGGGCAGGTACGTGCAGTGCGTGCATCAGTGCGTGCCATGCGTGCAGGTCAGTGCATCAGTGCGTGCATCAGTACGTGCCGTGTCAGTGCGTCAGTGCGTGCCTCTGTGAGTGCACCCGAAGTGACTCTGTCTTCAGTTTACACAGTAATAAACCATAATAACAATGAACT
>JASFDH010002116.1:0-11963 GCA_036937195.1 Nidularia pulvinata | reverse complement strand
CTACTCACTTTCTGATAGCCTTCTTCAACCAGAGCTCCTCCTTTCACAAAGTACTGAATAACACTTATGTAAGATAACAGGGGAGCATCCAAAAACCCAACTCCAGGGATATTTCGAAGCTGTAGAGAACCATGACAAGGGTGGCATAAATGCAAAAAAAAAGCATCAGAGGATGCATGTCAAAGACAGACCTTGTAGGTTTCACTGTTGTGATAAATATACACCACAATGACTGCTGCAAGCATGATTGCACAGGGGATAACAGTCCTGCCATCAAGGAGAGATGGCATGCTGTATTGAAGTGACTATTGGCAGTGGGCAATGTAGGGATGTGAGATAACACTGAATGCAGATAGCAGTTAAGAATAATCCCCTTGTCAACAATCAAATGTAGACAATTGTGTTTTGTCAGCAATTTCCCAGTGACACTGCAGGGTGAGTTGGAAAGGGAATAGGACTGAGTAACATCTCCCTATTTTATAAGTCAGTCATTCAAAAATAGCTGCTCCTGGGAATCTACTGTACAAACCACCTGCTGGTGAACTCATGGGACCTTTGGATGCATTCCCTCGATTGTGAACATTTTGGATCCTTAATCAGTTGAATGGGCGGAGTCGGGGTTTGGGAAAGGACTGGAGTTGGCATGAGGGTGCATGCTTATCAACATCTTCGCATGGGCCATTCCGCCATGATGGGTTCCGGTGTTTGGCATACCACTTGAAAGCAAATATTTCGCCTCCCGCCCGGTCGGGACCACGTCGGGCCGGGACAGCTTGCAGAGCAAAATGAATCCAATTTACCCGACACTGCTGGGGCCAAATATTTTGCAGGATGCAAAATCGTTGTAAAATGCATCGTCACATGACAAGATTTGACTATAATTTTCCACTGCACAAGATAATTTATTTTGCGGCCTGCAAGATTTGTAAATTTTCCTTATAAGGGAATTTCTCAACTTTTGCATGATGCAAAATTAATCATTTTGTCCAAATTTTGCCTGTTGTCAAACGTTAGTAAATTTTTGTCATGCGACGATGCGTTTTACGTCCCGCAAAATGTTTGAACCCCAGCAGTGCGAGTGGAAGACTTTGAGTACATATGCATATGTATCAAACATGTACCCCTCTACGATGAAGGAATGGCTTTTGATATCCTCACTGAAAAACACTCGTGCTCTTCTGTCACAACTAGCAGATTCATGTTCATTTTACTGCTGATTGTCTAAATTTTCTTAAATCTTAACAATAATGCATAATAGCATTGAATGCCAGCCGTAGATAGATATCGATACTACGCAGAAGTCTTCGTCCTCTTCCTGAACATAACCTCCGCCTTAGGGTTAGGAATACGCTGTTGCGCGAAAACAATATCTGCTGGCCGAACCCCCTCGTTCTCGAACTTCACATCGTAGTTCGCCACCACATGCGCAAGCAATATCTTCAGTTCCTGGGCAGCAAAGAACCTTCCGGGGCATGTGTGCCTTCCATGGCCAAATGCTAGGTAGTCAGTATGAGCGGCAACCAAGTCATACCTTCGGCTACCAGGTTCCCGCTCGCTCATCTTCGCGAACCGGAACCCGTCAAACTGATGTGCATTCTCATAATTGGCTTCGTCGGTTTGAGCAGACTCGGTGGGAAGTGATACCATGGTCCCTTTAGGGATAAAGGTCCCATCGGAGAAGGTATGATCTTTGAGCGCCACGCGGGTAGTCATCACTAAGAATGCGAAGTTGAGTGAGTGCAAGATTAACTGCATTGAATTAAAACAAGAACGCACAAGAACCAAGAGGACGCAGTCTCTGAGATTCGCGCACGAAACTATCCACTTTCCGCATTTTGTCAAGAGCAGCCTTGCTCCACCCATCCTCTGCAACAACGGCTTCGACTTCAGCTCGGAGTGGCTCGATATACTCCTTACTATAAGCTGCAAGAAAGTATAAAGCGTGGATGAAGGTCTATGTGTGAAAGTCAGATGGATGACAAACACGCAGGACGCTTGCAGCATGTCACATACTATGGTACTCGTATGAATAGCTGCAAAATTCATGGTGAGGATCCGTGTTGTCAGCTTCTTAACAGACTGCTCGTCTCCTTCGGCTTCGTCCATAAGCCAGGACAAGAAATCAAGCTATACAAATGAAGTGAATAGATCCAGCGTAGAAGAAACATAAGAAAACGAACAGGCTTAGCAATGTCATATTCGTCGCCCAGCTTTTCTTTTAGGCTTCGGCGTTCTTCGATGATGGGTTCCAGGTATTTCATAGCGCGATTGATGCTTGTGGAAGTGTTCAACACATACGACGCCATTCTAAACTTCCAGTGACTTGTCAGAAATCGGAGAAAAGCGAACGTACATCAGTGAATGCTTACGGCCATAGGAAGGCGGGGAATAAACCCATGACACCGGACACTTTGATAACATCTATTGTGAAGTTGATACCGATCTTGAGGAACCCCGGGTCACGACCTGCGGATGCATTTAATCTCGAGCCCACTTAAACCATTATGAAGCAAATGTACACAATGGGAGTCCGACGAAGGTACGATTAGAGGCACGAGCAATAATCTGAATGAGAGTATCCATCGCCTTGTATTTTTTCCATTCTTAGAGGATATAATGAGTCAGATACATTAGATAACATCGAAGGATGGGATCCGGCATGGAAGTTAGCTCACCTGTAGTAGGAGGGATAATTTCGTCGAAGGAAGTCGTCAGCTCGTCTTTCAGGGCAGGGAATACGGCAGGCAAATTCCGAGTGAGTTGACCGCGAACGATGGGGATATGGTATGGGTTATCCGTAATTTCAGCGCCCATGGTGTATTTCACCTGCAGAGTCTACAAGACCTTGGTCGGCGCAACTGGATCGAATGGAGGCTTGTTACGTAGGCACATACCTCATCCGTGGCAAATACGAAGGACATGGTGTCGTCTGGCGACTTTCGAAGCTCTTCCATCTGTTCCGGCCCTGTGAAGACAACCATCCACCGTGTAAGAAAAGGAATCTTGAAAGCACGGCCTTTATACTGTGCAAATAGACATTATTATTCTTAACGATATACTTGGACTTATATTGCTCACTTTATTGTAACCCTCATCGACCATACCCGCTCCCCTCACAAGAAATTGGAAGAAGGTTATGAATGACAGCAGTGGTACGTCCGAGAAGCCGACTGTAGGTACATTGCGAAGCTGAAGACGATGAACGATATCGAAGAAGACAGGCAGCATAAGTGAAGAACATGGTAATGGATATACGTCGAGAAACTGACTTTGTAGCCTTCGCTATTAGTGTACAATAGGACGGTGGCAACGCCCACAAAGGCCAACACGTAGGGATGGGCTGCGATGCCGTCAAGAAGGGACTCCATGTTCTACTACACCAGTAGCTCTCAGTGGAGACGACTTGGAATATACAGGACAGTGGGCTGAGCACAACCCGATAAGAGTTTTTCGAAATGGCAGAGTTGTTCAAGAGGTCGGGCAGAAGCAGTTGGACGGAGGTTGCCAGGATCACTACGAGTCACCGGGGCACCCATTGAATGAGATACTACCGTGGAAACTTCCTAACTTGAAATGGCAGGAACTTGTTTGTACTTCAGTTCGACGTTGGTGACAAATAACAATTTGTCAGGAAAACAAGGAGGTTTCCGACCTGTCTTACGGCGCCATTCTCCAGACCACTCGGCATGGGGGGCTCCGCCGCCCGCGTTGTTCGAAGGGCAGCGTGGAGCAGCGTGCGATTTGGATGCAACGTTGCGCGCAGAATCCATCGAGACCATCACGCCCAGAGGGAATAGACAGGGTGAGCAACCAAAATAACGCCTGATGAGTACTTGAGAGCTATCTGTTCCAGTGGCTTGGCGGATAATAGAGATCATGAGGGTTGTGCAATGTGATACCTTGGACTCCAGTGGGAATAGATTTGGAACAGACATTGTACGCGGGCAGAGTGGACAAGTTGGTGTGGACGGGTCGATGTCTTAGTAGAGCAATGAACGACTTCCTACTATCGTTGACAGGGACTTCGGAATGACCAGGTGTTCGGAATGCCACACACGACCCTCTGCCGAATCCAAATTTCAAGCCGGAAAGCGTGACAAAAGCGTGATAACTCTTCACGGCGACTGCACCGTTTTGCTTGAAATTTTCATGAAACGATTCCAATCTAGCTCAGATATCACCACGCCAAACACCTTGATCATTGAGTAGGCCAAAGCCAAGTAATTCGAAAAATTCCAAACTCGTTACTCCCAGTCATTCTGAAATCCCCATCAGCGGTAGCATCCTAGTAAGATCGTAGTTGAGGAAAATAAGCGGCGAAAGCTATCAATTTGGAATCTCCACTAGTAACAAAAATATACCATTGAATCGTGATTGACATCGAGCCTTGAAGTTAGTTTGGTGCGTTCGCGGAAACAGACGAGAAATTACTAGGAAAGCGCTACTGTCGAAGAGACATAATGCATAAGTACTTATAAATGATATCGCTGCAAAAATGTTCGTGATCATTCCCATAAGTTTTGCTCGCGCTCAACTAAGAGACGGTCCCCTGGCTCATAGGCCAGACAACGCGGAAGTCGCTCATTAGACATAAGATATCTAGACGGGGGACAGCATACTCGCAGTTCAATACCATGTCTGCATTACATAGGTTATTAGTATCGTAAGTACGTACCCATGATATATCTAACACATTGCTGTCCATTCCAGCTCATAGCACATCACAAAGACCACTCGACTTAGGCGGTAGTCGAGCGCCCCGTTCCACAACTCTGTTCCAGCTCCTCCTCCTCCTTCCGCAGGCGGTTCATCGTAGCCTCCAACACGCGCTGCCGACGCTCTTCCCTGGATTCGTCCAACGCGCTTCCGGAGGGCTGCCCACTTCCTCCTAGGACATAGGACTGCGCCTCCGCCTCCAGCTCCGACGAGGGATGGTACATGTCAACATCGGGCCCGCCAGAGAGGTAGTGTGTCCCTTGCATGGCGGATCGTTCGAATTCGGCGACTTCGCGGTTGAGCTTGGAGTTGAGCTCTTTAAACTGAAAGGGGAAAAGTCAGAGAACTGGACATTAGGTGAACGAAGTGCTGAACTGACGTTATTGTCATGGTCTCCCCACACATTGTGCGTCAACTCATGGCACAGCACCTTTCTCACCTCCTTATATGTCCGGAATCCATCGTATTGGTCTGTCCTTAGGCGCAGCTTTATCTGCTCCCCGGCATTCACGTTCAGCCCCAGTAACTCGGGGTGCTCATGGGGTGCAAGCTCCGTCAGTACGCCGACGGAGAATTTGTGCTGCTGCATGACGTGCCGGATCGCAGGGTCCTCTGAAAGCTTGGCGAGGAGTGCGAGGGCAGAGGATGGGTTAGGGAGGTGAGCGAGGGGTGTGAGTTGGTGGAAGCGGAACTGTAAAGAGGCTGAGCTGGTCGGAGACGCTGTGGAGCGTACCTAAGTTGATTAACTATCTGTAAGAACTTGCACTGAAATAAGGGTGAAGTAGGAGTGCTCACCTTAACAGAGGCTTTCAATGCTCGTTCTTGCATTATCCTCTCTCGTCGTCGTTGCTCATTCTCTACAGCCTGCATACCACCGAGCTCCTGTGACGTCGATCCTAGCATCTGGATCTTCATCCCATTCTTCAAGCCAGCCTGGACCAATGTCATCTCCTCGTCTGAGGCACCGCTTGCCTTCTTTCCCTTGAAGAGCAGCTTCTGGAGAGATGGAGGTACCGAGGTGAGCTCTTCGAGTCGCGCATACAGCGCCACAAGCGTGCTGTCCGGCAACAGGGAGAGGGAATGCGCAGTCCCTCGGTAGGTAACTGTAAGTGAGATTGGCATGCTCGATGTTGAATCCATAGCGGGTATCAAATGCTGGGGTACAGTGAAGGTGAGTATGCAAGTCCAAATTCCTTCTATGCTCGGAATTGGCGGTGTCGGGCTGCTGACCGAGCGAACTGCCTTATGAGGCGGCAGGATGCCATCTAGACTGAATAAGCAGCAGATGCCGTGAGTCAGCGCAGGAGCTTATTGCTAGTGACTCAATAAACGTAGGTGAAATAGAGAGCTTTGCGGGGACTGCACCAGAGCTTTTTGACGTCGTTGGTTGCAAGATTTACTCTTGGGCGTCGTCCGCCACAATGTGGGCAAGCAACTTCACGTGGCCTCGGCCCGGAATCGGCTTTGCGCCCCTGATCTCATTGTGTTTCAGTGTTCACTTTCAACTTGCCAGAATCCTTGAATCCTGAATGCTAACAGATGAAGCTCAATTACATAGAATAATGTGGAATATGAAGTGCGAAGATCGTAAGTAATATTTGGAATACCTGGTGAAGTTCGAAGCAATGACGGAAGACGGTTAAACAGTATTATTTGGAACGCAGCCCATTCAGATGTTATGAACTAGTACTACATAAAAGAACTATATAATAAGTGGGAGCACGACTCAGAAAATTCTGCTGGACGTACGTAAAAAATGTAGATATGTATATATAACATGTAATAGTCGAGAAAGCCGATTTTTGGTCTTAATGGGTACTTGTCAGTGTAATTTAAACGTGCCTTAAAAACGGGAGAGACTATGTCAGAAACGGACCATGAGAAGAAAATCATGAAATAACATACAAGAGAAACATCGAGCACTGGCCGAGCGCAACAGATGTGTATCAGAGGTTAACTTCAAAACAGTGCCATTTACTCCGCCCAAGCTGCGACCGCCGCTACCGGGGAATACTCAAGAAAGGAACGGCACCATCCGGGGAGGCATAGCCATCCCCACACCGAAGCACTACCGCGCATGCAGACGCGGGTGAACGACTGTGTCCCGTAGAACGGCACGTCCAGATAACCCCCTTATCAAGTCGCGTCCGACTCGACGAGAGCCCGCAACGACGGACTTCCGAGACTCAGAGTGTCATAGCCATGGCCAGTGGTTGTGGCACTCATGAGGGTTAACAGTGCCGGTGCCCGTTCATAAGTCTTCTTGTGCCAACGAAATCTTCTATGGGCGTCCTCGGGGGTTGATGTAACTTCGCTGTCATTTTTTGTGTTTCCTTTTTCAGTTTTTTATGAATCTTGAGATGGCAGAACAATGAGCATCTAGATAACATGGGGTTAGACGTAGATGACCGAGCAGAAACACGCGTAGTTCACGAACCAAAGGACGAGATACACAACCTCAAAATTTATTCACCTAGGAGGAAGAGTAAGCGATGAAGAAAAGGAAAAGAAGGAAGAGGGCCCACGGGTGGATGGTCGAATGCAAGAAATGAGAGAGTTGAGGGCTCTTTTATGGACAAAATAGTGTGGCGCAATCTTCCATTTTCGTGCGCACTGTCTGATTCTCGGATGCCATCTGTCGCGACTGACCCCTAGTGTGGCCTCGAGAGTCCAAGCATATCACATCAGGTAGACTGACTCGAAGACAAGCTGTAGTTTAACAGCATTTTGTCAAAGCGGGAGCCTCATGCTCACCGAAGCTTCTTTCATACATCTGAATAGAGCCCACGATGCTACACAATGTGGGGCCCAAGCACTTGCCTTATGATCGCGGACCAGGAACCCAAAGCCTTCCGCGACAAGCCAACCGTCGTAGGAATCGCATCCTATGCATATTCCTTTGATGTTATGTGATCTATCCTCCGTAGTGAAGTTAGGTCAGGCCAAAGGGTCAGGAGCAGACATCGTTCGAAATTTTGACGATCGAAATTGTCATCATCTTTACTCGGGAACCAGCTCTGCAGAACCTTGATGAGGAAAAAAGATGCATTAGAGTGTGTCCCGTGTGTTCCCTGCCATTCTCTGCACTCTTCGCTGATGGACATGCGGCTTTCAGCTCCAGCGAGCTGATAGTTAGTGGTTCCAAGGCTAGAGTAGCACAGTTGTTGTCGTCCATTTACGCGTCGTACACTTTCACATGGCTATATGGTAGTTGATTGTCCCGGTCCGTTTCCCGCGTCGCAACTATCCAGTAGTGTTAGGTTGACCTGTCAAATTACCTTCAAACTTCAGACTTTTGGGCTTCAGATTAACTCTAAGAAGTCTCGTGTCAACCTGAGCTATTCTAATTTAATCCGCGTTGATACATACTGCATAAGATGCTTTACAATATTTCGAACTATATTTAGCTGTTTCCTAAAAGATTGGACAAAAACCAACCAGTCACTCACAACTTACACACGGAGGACTTCACTCGCCTTCGAATCATCACCTCCGCTTTAGGATTCGGAATGCGTGAACCGGCCACACACATGTCGACTGGTCGGAGACCTTCATCCTCTAGCCTGATGTCATAATTCATCACTAAATGAGCAAGCATGATCTTCATTAACTGAGCGGCAAAGAATCGCCCGGGACAGGCATTTCTACCGTGGCCAAAGGCAAGAAATTCGGGATGGGTAGCGACGAGCTCATGCCTTCTAGCGTCCTGATCACCGGCCATATTCGCGAAGCGGAAGCCATCGAACTGACGAGCATGCGTATAGTTGGCTTCGTCGAGATGAATTGGCTCCAACGGAAGTGCTACCATTGTACCCTTCGGGATGAAGGTACCATCCGAGAATAAGTGATCCTTGAGCGCCAAGCGAAAACATACAACTATAGACGTGAATTAGTATTAGTGAATCGGGGCAGACGTAGCTGTAGTATAATGAGATGGACGTACAGCTGCTGAAGGAATTCAACCTGTTTGATTCACGGAGAAAGCTATCGACCTTTGGCAAATTCTTCAGAGCAGCCTTGCTCCATCCTTCTTCCGCGATGGCTTCCTCAATTTCCACGCGCATCGGATGTATGTATTCTGTCTGCGCGGCAAGGCAATATACGGCGTGGACAAACGACTTGGAACAATAATGAGATAAAGCCAATCATCATGATCAGCCTCTTACAACGGTGCTCGAGTGAAGAGAAGCTAAAGTGATAGCCAGGATCCGTGTCGTAAGCTTCTCCAAAGTTTGTTCTTCGCCTGCGGCTTCTTCTAACATCCATGCCAGAAAATCATCCTGAACCAAACAATAAGATCAAAACCTTAGGAGACCAAAGGAAAACGCGCACATAACTGTCGATAGAAGTGTCATTATCATACTTTTCTTTCCGGCTTCGGCGCTCCACGATAATTGGTTCTAGATGTTTCCTAGCATCGCGCATGCTTTTAGAAGTGTTTAACACACACGACGCCATCCTGAATACACAACATGAATGTCTAGAATAGCAAATATGTATATGGCAAGAAGTGTGACCTACGGGCGCAAGAAAGACGGAAGCATATTTAAAATTCCAGACACTTTGAATACATCTCTGGCAAACTTAATACAGATTTCAAGATATTGTGAATCTCGACCTGCTGCTTGTCAATACCAGTCATATCATGGGTGTCTCAAAACAGCTTACACAAAGGAAGCCGGACGAGAGTACGGTTAGAGGCGCGGGCAACAATTTGAGTAAACGTATCTATAGCTGGATATTTCCTCCACTCTGGAATTACAGCGTGAGCTCGGCATTAAGGTATGCAGAATGAAATGATATACCTTCACTGGGGGGTATGATATCGTCGAATGAAACTACGATTTCATCGTGAAGGGCCACGAACAGGTTCCCTAAGTTTCGCCTCATCTGGCTGTGAATGATGGGTACATGGTACGGATTAGATATGAGCTCCGGGCCCAAAGTCGAGGATACCTGTAAGTTCTGGGATGCAGATGTCAGAGAACCACATGGTAGCTGCGGCTTTAAAACGAACATAAAAAGTATACATACCTCAGCTGATGCAAGATGGGCAGACATAATGTCCTCGGGTGCTTTCCTTAATTCTTCCATTTATGCCTCACCAGTAACTATGATAACCCAACGCGTACAAAAGGGAATTTTGAAAGCGCCGCCCTTATACTTGCAGGAATGTAGTTAGTATAGCAAAGTATGAGAGGATCTGACCTTGTTTACTTGGTCATAGCCTCTCTGCACCATCTCCCCGCTCTTGGTCAAAGATCTGAAGAAATCGATGTAGGAAAGGAGTGAGTACTGAGAACCAACTGAAGGGATATGCCTAAGCTGTTGTTACAAGTTCACAACAGTGCAAAAGTTTCAGAATAAAAGATTTAGAACGAACCCTGCAGCTTTCGTTATTGAGCAACCCCGAAAGCAATATGATCCCAAGAAGAACCCAAAGATATGACTGTAAGCTCAAACTGTCGAGCAGCGACATCGTAGTCCACAAAAACCCGGGGTGCAAGCGGTTAGGGAGTTTTGATAGAAAGCTTCCACAAGGGTGAACCAACGCAGAGAGCTAGCTAATAAAGGAACTTCTGTTAAGTTACGGCCTCCCGAACAACCCACCTGTCATTGATATAGACTTTTCTGTTCATATTCTTTTCATATGGGCGTCGGAAAATAGTCAGGTGGGACCCGGAAGAGCGCCTTAGGCCTTGGCGTGCCGTATGTAAAAGATACCCCAGATAGGACATATGTTCTCTAGTTTCAAATATGTATTTGCAGTGGATGCATAAGGAGCAAAGCGCGTTCAGGTCATTGAACTTGCACTGAATTGAGCCCAATGTGAAGCTAAAATGCCATCGTGCAACACCCAAAGAGTCAGTCAGCGCGCCCTTTAGCAGGTAGGTCACAAGCGACAGTTTGAACGATAATCCAGGGCAAACAAATACTCTCAGAGCAACAGAAAAAGAGGAGAACTGTGTGCGCAAGAAGAAAGTCCATGCCTCTAAGTGAGACAAATAATTACGTAATTAGTTCTAGCCCAACAGCAGCCAAATCCATTGTCGGTGTCGTCGCTGTTGCTCTTCAGTGGACCACTATGTTCTTCATCGTGAGTTTCCTTTTGAGGACCATCTGCAATGACAACTGAATTGCGTTAAACCTATAAGAAAGAGCTCACACATACCATCCTTCTGCACCCGTCGTATTTCGGGCAGCGTATGCTGAACTTCCTAGAGTCGAAGCTCTACTCAGACGTCGAAGGAACATGCTCAGGACAGTTCGGCTATATCATCGCTGTGGTATCGATTTTGGACATAGGAAAGGGAATTGTGCTGAGTGGCAGTGGGCAGGCTGAGTTCATCACGAGGTATCGCGCCATTGTGTTCAAGCCCTTCAAGGGAGAAGTCGTGGATGGTGTGGTTAACAACGTGAACAAGGTGAGCACCGTTAGTTTCATATCAATGGGTTCCTTAATAGACCTTTTCCCTACGTTAGATGGGGTTCTTCGCAGATGTGGGACCACTAACGGTGTTCGTATCTCACCAAGTGCGTTGCGTCCTGAACGACCTATTCTCTCTCCAAACCGACGCCCTTGATCCTGTGTAGCTCATTCACCCCGACATGCGCTTTGATCCCAACTCGAACCCTCCTTCCTTTGCATCAGATGAGCAGGTATGTACGCTCTGACGAGCCACAAGTGCCAGCTGTTTAACTCACTATCATTTCTCTCCACAGATCATTGAGAAAAACACTCGTGTGCGTCTAAAAATTGTGGGAACACGTGTGGATGCAACAGAAATCGTCCGTCACGTTTTTCTCTAATTTTGTCTCTGTTACTCAACTATAATGCTACCAGTTTGCTATCGGCACAATAAAAGAAGACCACTTGGGAGTCATCGACTGAACCGATGCATACGCGACTATCACCATGCTATCCACTGCTCTCCGATGTTATATCCCTTACCTTCACAATGGATCGATTTCGGTACTTTCCGCTCATCGTATCTCAAGCTCTCAAGAGTCATATGGATCGGCGCCAGTGGGACATCGGACTCCCGATGCAGCCCAGGGCTGGCCTCCATCCAGAATCCGACGCTTCCGATGTATATCGCACCCCATGAAGGAATCGATATATCTGCTTTCTAGAATTATCTATTGTCATTTGTACTTCCATGTCAATTAACTGTCTTTGGGTCACATTTTTGCTCGTGCTTGCAGCCACAGAATCCTTATGGCTTGGTGTTCTCGTACTCTTTTAT
>JASFDH010002115.1:0-11964 GCA_036937195.1 Nidularia pulvinata | reverse complement strand
CTGACCCCCACTGCATGTTGCTGTCCCCCACTGCTCATTGCTTACCCCCATTGCATGTCACTGTCCCCCATTGCACATTGCTGTTGCCCACTGCACATTGCTGTCCCCCACTGCACATCACTGACCCCCACTGCACATTGTTGACCCCTGTCCCCCACTGTTTGTTGCTGACTCCCACTGCACTTAGTATGTATTATAAGATGGAAATTTGTACAGACTCTACACAGAATTTGTATGGATTCTTCTCTCTTTATATGTTTATTGAAAATGTCAGAGAAAGATATAAATCTGTGCAGAATCTGTACAGATTCTGAGCCTCTGTACAGATCTGCACAGACTACCTGGGGGACTGTAAAGTATTGCCCAGGAGGCAGTAGTCCCCCTAGTAGCCCTGGCAGCAGTAGAGGCAGTGGAGGCAGTGGAGGCAGAGGTGGCCTGGGTGGTAACCCAGGCCCATTACCACAATCTCCCCCTCCTATTCCTGGACAATTTCAGCTTGGGCCAGAGATTCTAAGGGTCTTTCAAGACCTTGGAACAATTATCACTACTGTTGCTGTGAATCAACAACAACAGACTGGTTCAACTAAATCCAAAACTCTTTCAATGGTTCCAGTCCAAACAAATTATGACCATTTATTGTTCAATTACACCTCAATTATGAGGATTGTCCAGCTGCCTTCTCTACCAACAAGGCAAAAGTAAATTACACACTGTCCTATCTCAAGGATATTACACTTAAGCTGTTTGAAACTGCAATTCTCAAACCCTCTCCTTTGATACTTGGCACTCTGATTATGCTGAGTTTATTACAATTCTACAATTAATTTCAGTCCCTGAGATCCTGTCAGAGATGCCAAAAACAAAATTGGTACTCTCAAAATGAAGGAAAACCAACATGTTGCAAAATACAACATTTCATTCAATAATATTGCTGCTTGTCTTCAGTGGGACAATGCTGCTCACTGTTTCCATTACTATGCTGGATTGCCTGACTGCATTAAGGATGACCTCTTGTGTTATCCCAAGGCACAGACACTTGCTCAACTCTGGAGCAATGTCCAGGCAGTCTACATTTGCTATTGGGAGCATCAAACAGAAATTGCATGCAATAAATGCAACACTGACAAGGCTGAGAAGTCAGCCAAGTCTTCCACTAATAAGGGGAAAAAAACCTCTAATACTTTGTGGTTGAACACCTCTAGTGAAAATAATACCAGGAACTCCAGGTTGTCCAGAAACTCTGGGAAATCAGCTAAAACTCCCAAGACAGGAAGTTCTAATAACAAATCCATGACCCCTGACCTTACAGGAAAATAAGGCAAAGATGGAAAGCTGACCCAAGAGGAACAAAAGCAATGTATTGATAACAACCTCTGTATGTTCTATGGTCTCTTTTGTTAATGCTGCTGCATTTCTACACACAGTACAGCTAGAAGGAGCTGAGCGTTTTAGGCTTAATATTTCACTTCCAACTATTTCAGGATTTTCTGTCTCAGCCTCTGGTTCTTCTCTGGACTGAGCAACCTTCCTCAAAATTATCACAACTTTGCAGATGTTTTTTAGCAAAGTACAGGCTGATACTCTCACTCCATGCCATCCTTATGATTTGAAAATCTCCCTCAAGGAAGGCTCTTTGCCTCCCCTAGGTCCTCTCTATTCCCTCTCTCAGACAGAACTTATCTCCCTTCACAAGTTCATAGGTTAAAACCTATCTATCAGTTTCATATGCCCATCATGTTCCTCACACAGTGCTCCTGTCCTTTTCGTCCATAAAAAGGATGGCTTGCTCTGCCTATGTGTCAATTTCTAGGGACTTAACAAAATCACCAAGAAGGATTGTTATCCACTACCACTAACATCTGACCTTCTGGATACTCCCTGTAAGGCTTGTATCTATATGAAAATTGACCTATGCCATGCATATCACCTCATCCATATCACTGAAGGTGATGAATGGAAAACAGCATTTCACACTTGCTAAGGCTCATTTGAATGGCTAGTTATGCCATTTGGGCTTTCTAATGCTCCTGCTACTTTCCAACACTTCATGAATGACATATTTGCAGATCTCCTGGATGTATCAGTCATTGTATATCTTAACAATATTCTCATTTACTCTGACAACCTTTCTCAGCACAAGATTCATGTACAGGAGGTGCTCTGGCATCTCTGGGAATGCAGACTTTATGCCTGCACTGACAAATGTGAATTCCACTCAGACTCAGTTGAATATCTAGGTTACATTTTATCTCTGGAGGGCCTAACTATGGCTTCATCCAAGGTTCAGACAATCCAGGACTGGCCTGAGCCCAGGAAAGTGAAGGATATACAATCCTTCCTAGGATTTGCCTATTTCTATTGTTGTTTCATTGCTAACTATTCAGATTTGTGGCACCTCTCACTTGCCTGACCTGGAAGGGTACTCCATGGTTATTTTCCAAGAATTGTAGGGAAGCCTTCAACAAACTCAAGAAAGCTTTCATTACTGCCCCTATTCTCACCCATTGGGTCCCTGACACTCTGCTCATTGTCAAGACTGACACTTCAGACTATGCTCTTGGCATGATTATTTATATCCTTCATGAGGATGGAGAAATTCATCCTATTGCATTCCACTCTAGGACATTTACACCTCCTGAACTGAATTATGATACTCACAACAAAGAACTCCTTGCCATCTTTGAGGTGTTCTGTGTATGGTAACATTATCTTGAATGCTCTGCTAAACCTATCGATGTTGTCAGAGATCACAAAAATCTTGAGTATTTCACTACTACTAAGGTCTTGACTCTTTGTCAAGCCTAGTAGTCTGAATATCTATCTCAGTTCAACCTGGTCATCTGTTTTCACCCTGGATGTCTTAGAACAAAACCTGACTCTTTAACTAGACAATGGGATGTCTACCCTAAAGGGGGAAATAGTGACCATGCCCAGGTTAATCCTCACAATTGTTGTCCAGTATTCACTAATGAGCAACTGGCTTTGTCCCTACAACCTATGATTTCAGCATTTCTGGTCCTCCAGGGTGCTACCATTATGGATTTCAAACTCCTACACAACAACATTCTCTCTGCACAATCCTCTGATCCAATTACTTCTATTCATCTACCTATCCCCTCTGACGCTCGATGGTCTATAGACTCTGCTGAACTATTGCATTTTGGCAACCACATTTATGTCCCAGATAATAACAACCTGAGACTCTGTGTACTCCAGTACAAACATGATCCTGTCTTGTAAGGTCATTTCAGCCAAAATAAGACTCTCCCTCATTTGCAGAACCTATACCTGGCCTAATATTAGGACCATGGTTAAGGATTACTGTAATTCATGCATTACATGCCAGCACTCTAAGTTGAAGCATCACAGGCCATATGGACTCCTGAAGCAACTCCCTATACTGGAGAAGCCTTGGAATTCTATCTCAATGGATTTCATTGAGAAATTACCAGAGTCCTCCAGTTTTGATTCTATCCTGGTAATTGTTGACTGCTTCACTAAGCAAGGCATATTCATCCCTATGAATGCCACCATTACTTCCACTCAGCTTGCACTAGTTTTTGTTATGCACATCTTTTCCAAGCATGGAGTCCCAAAACATGTTACATCTGACCAGGGCTCTGAGTTTGTCTCCCATTTCTTCCACTCTCTTGGAAAGGCTCTGGATATGGAATTACATTTCACATCTGGTTACCACCCAGAAGGCAATGGACAGACTGAGCATGTTAATCAAACCTTGGAATAATATATCAGGACTTATTGCAATTATCAACAAGACAAGTGGGCTGAACTACTCCCTCTTGCCAAATTTGCATATAACAATTCCCCTAGTGCAACCACAGGCATTTCACCATGTTTTGCCAACAAAGGATATCATCATAACATTACTATCTGTCCCAAACACAATTTAGTTAGTGCCTGCACTTGCAATTTCATGGTTGATTTAGATGAGCTCCACCAGGAGCTCCAGGAAATGATCTCTGCTGCTCAGAAATGATATCAAGGTCCTGCTGGTGCTTGTTGAACTAAACCCCCTGATTTCAAGGTCAGAGACAAAGCTTTCCTAAAAGCTGAATTTATTTGTACTATGCACCCAACCAAGAAGTTCTCAGAAAAATATCTTGGACCATTTGAAATTATCACATAAGCCAGAAGCCACTCCTGGACACTCCAGTTATCTGAGTCAATGCAAGCTATTCACCCAGTATTCTATGTACCTCAACTTGAGCCCATTATTCCTAACACTATCCCCAACTGCATTCAATCATGTCATATCCCCATATGGTGCAGCATGTGCCATCCCTGCATCACTCACAATCAATCCCAACACTATCCCAACTTTTTGCTCATCTCCAGGTTTACTCAGGTTTACTCTGGTCCATTTCCATTTTTGTACTTCCCTTGTTTCTGCCACACACTATACTTTTTGTAGTATATCTCTTTGCATTAACATTCAATTCATATTCCTTAGTCCTTGTCATATGCTCTCTCTTTCTTAACCCACTTACTTCTCCATTGCACTAGTATGATTATAGTGCTTTGCATATTACTCTGGTCACTAAGACTTTCTAGAGTAGTACTTCAGTTTGTTAATTACATATATTGTCCTCAACATCCTTACAAAGTTTCTAACTACTTCTGAATCATCCTCTATCATCTCTACTGGTATTATCCTTCTCATCATCATACTACATGCTTGACAAGATCTCCAGTCTCCAGAGATCCCTCCTGACCAACCTTTCAGTCAGGAAGTTGAGTATCAATCCCCACTATACTTGAATCAACTCACTCACTGTTATCTACAAATTGGGTGTTAGGAACAAAGGAGTTGCAGCACATAAGCTGAAGCTTTTGCCCATCTTGATTCTCTTACCTTGGTAGTGCTTGAACATGTTTACCAGAGATATTCTGGAGTCTCTGGAGCCTCTCTCTGGTGGCACTCTATCTGTCTGGAACCTCTGGGCTATATTCTGGGAAGATGAGTTCATGACAAATCACCCCCACCTCCAGTTCTGGTCAAAGGCAAACCTAAATATGAAATTTCTGAAATTCTAGACACCAAGATTGATTGTTGATGTTGACACTGTAACCTTCTATACTTAGTCAAATGGGCTGGTTATGAAGGTACTGACAAAGAAACATCTTGGCTTCTAGCTACAGAATTGGGTAATGCCCCAGAACTTATTGCTGATTTCTGTGCCAAGTACCCTAACAAACCAAGTCCTTGGTCACCCTCATAGAACTTTTTCTTTTTCTTTCAATTTTGCTATATTATTCACTTATGCAAGATTCACTGATCTCTGGTGATCTCTGGCTTGTCACTCAATTTCATCTTATTCTTTTTATTTTCCTTTCAGACTAATATTATAGTCCCAAAAAATTTACATTTCAAGATACAAACAGTTTTTATATACATTTTAGGGCCAAATGCCCTCCTGAATTCCCATTACACCCCTTAATTTGCTCTCTACCCTATTATTTCCACCTCATGGTCGTCCTCCCCTGGCATTTGCAGTAATCCAGGCCTTTCTATTTACAGGTGGTAGAACTCCTCAGGATCCTCAGGAGTTGCCCTGCATGTCCAGTAACTAGAAGGTTCTCTGGACACCCATATGCCCAGCTGCTTGTTGCATTGCTCTTGTGCCTTTGAGACCTGGATTGTCCACTCCATCTGGTAGTTGGCAATCATGCTGGTGACATAGCTAATGTTTTTGAAGTGGGTTGAAGCTGCCCCAAGTTTTTTGTCCAGACTGTTGAGCTTAGCAATGATCTGAGCCTGCCCCTGGAGCAGCTTCTTGTTCACCTTGCAATGGAGCTGGAGGATTCTCTCCAACATGTCAGACCCCTGCAAAATCTCCCAGAGGAGAGCCAGATCTGTCCTGGAGACCTCCTCCACCCTTGCCTTCTTCAACAACTCTGCCTTGCCTATGTTGTCAGCCTTTCATTTCCTCAGCATGCTCTTGACAAGTAAGCACTTCTTGGCCAACCTTGCTCAATTGCAGCATGCATGGTTACCTGATGGTGCCCAGCACTCCCTCTCCCTGCATATGCACCCCTCACACCTGTTGGCCCTGTGGATGCATGTCCAGGAATTTCTGATGTTGCATTTTTTGGGTGGGCCATCACCCTGACATAGTCATTGCTGTGGTCAGGGCCAGAAAGCTTGTTGCATTTGATGGGCTGTCATATGATGCCCTTACCCTTCATTTTCTTGGGCACTGCAGCCTTCATTCACTACAAAATTTATGATTAGCAAAATAAGAGTGTTATAATAATAACTCACCCCTATGAATGGCTTTGTATACTTTCTCTAACAAATCATTAGCTCTCCAGGTCACCAGAAGCATTCTCTGGCTTACCTTAGGTTTTTCCCCCACTTCTGCTGGTTTCATCACTGTTGCTGCTGTGTTCTTCACTGCCACAATCTTCTCTGCTGCTTCCTTATCAGCCTCACTTGCTGCTAATGTCCAATGCTGTTTCTCTTTTGCAGCCTTTGCTTGTGCCATTGCCTTGTCCTTCTCCTTCATGATGTGCTTGGCCTCCTCCCTCACTGCCTCTGCCTCCCTACATTTGCACTCTTCTTCTTTGCATGCTAATCATTCTCCTTTGGCCCAAAGACATGTGAGTTCACATTTTCCTTGTGCTCAATATGTGCTCAATCCTCCTCCAGTTTTTTCACCTCCTTGGCATGAATATGTAACTCTTCTACCACTTGTCTTGCTTCTTCTGTGCATTCATGTTGCCTCTCTTCCAAAAGAGCCTGGTGCTGAGCAATTTTGGATTGAGAAGACATTTCTGGCAAGAATTTGATGTTAGGCTGGTACATTAGTGGTGGTGGTTGAAGTTTGAAAATTTAAACTTGATTATGCTATCACAGTCAATGCCAAATGTGTCACAGCCACAATAACCCTGCAAGCAACTCAAGGGTTTGTTGCTAAGGGGGAAATACTATCATATCCCTATACAGCACAGCACATGCCATCTCTGGACTGTTCACAATCAATCCCAATGCCTTCCTGACTTTTTGCTCATCTCCAGGTTTACTCAGGTTTACTCCAGTCTATTTCAATTTTTGTACTTACTTTGTTTCAGCCACACACACTATACTTTTTGTAGTATATCTCTTTGTGTTAACATTCAATTTTGTCAGGGTTCACTATATTCCTGGAATATATTTGACCCATGGAATATATTTTATCCATAGAATGTTCTAGAACATGGAAGGTTCTAGAACACAGAAGGTTCTAGAATATGGAATATAGATAACCCAAATCTGGGTCAGAGGCTTACTAGGTCAATTACTTAGCTATGTCTTACTCAGTGTCATATCCCTATATGGCACAGTGTGCACCATCTCTGAACTGCTTACAATCAATCCCAACCATCTCTGAACTGCTTACAATCAATCCCAACACTATTCTGACTCTCAGCTTGCCTCCAGTTTTTACTCAGGTTTACTCCAGTCCATTTCCATTTTTGTACTTACTTTGTTTCAGCCACACACTATACTTTTTGTAGTATACCTCTTTGCATTAATATTCAGTTTGTATTCCTTAGCACTTGTATGCTCTCTATCTCTTAATCCACTTACTTCTCCATTGCACTAGTAGGATTATAGTACTTTGCATATTACTCTGGTTACTAAGACTTTCTAGTATTTAAGTACTTCAAATGTATTGTAGTACTTCAGTTTGTTAATTATATTGTCCTCAACATCCTTACAAGTCTCTAGCTACCTCTAAACCATCCTCACTCGTCTTTACTTGATATCTGCTCTTGTCATCATACTTTGCACTCAACAAGATATCCAGTCTCCAGAGATCCCTCCTGACCAAATCCCCAGTCAGGAAGTTGAGTATCAATCCCCACTATACCTGAATCAACTCACTCACTGCTATCTGTAAATTGGGCATTAGGAACAAAGGAGGTGCAGCACATAAGCTGAAGCTGTCACCCATCTTGACTCTTGTACCCTGGTAGTGCTCAAACACATTTCCCAGAGATATTCCCAGAGTCTTCAGAGTCTCTCCCTGGTAACCTTGTGTACTCTATCTGTCTGGAAACTCTGGGCTATATCCTAGGAAGACCAGTTTGTGACAACTCATGTTGTCAGTATAAAATAGCTCAGATTGATGAAGGCCATAGATAGTAAGAGATTTATGCATTTTCTTTAATGCAACTTCAAACTGAGCATGAGAATTTGTTGCTACAAGTACACTGCATTTGTCTTCACCAAATTCATTTGTGACAGTGAGCAGACCAATGAAAAATTGAACCCCTTCAGCCATAATGATGTGTTTTGTGATCTTGTGAGAATGATCAATTGCACAAATTCTTGCACTGAGCATAGCTGTATATTGATTCATACTTGGTGTATGAGTCTCAATAAATTTATCATACAAGTCTCTGAACCATTTTGAAGATGGAACAAATCCTGCCTAGCCATCAGGATTCTCAAAGCTTGAAAATGCTGGCAAGCTAGCATGTGACCATGGAAACCCAGCACAAGCATAGTTAATTAATTCCAAGTATTGAATATGAAGCAGATCAAATTTGCACAGGTGCTGAGCTCTGATGACATCAGAAAACTGTTGTGGCCCTATTCCCTTTTGAAATAGAGAATGCTGCAGGGAGAAAAGTGGTTCTGAAATAGCACTTCTATGTGTTAGAATAATGGTCTGAGTGAATTCAGCTGCTAATGCTTGGGGAATAGCAGTTAAAGTACTTTTATCCCAGCTCATAAAAGTAACTGTGTGCTTCTGAGACACACTGTTTACACACTCTGGGCACTTGTATCAAGCTCCTATTAATCAAAAGCAATTATTCATATCAACACATTGATGAGGTTAGTTTTGAATACCATGATGAGACAGGTTTACTTTCTTGCACTTAGGACAGATAATTTCAACAAGCTGAAGGGGATCCCAGAAGAAAAAGCAAGGATTATAGCAATGCTCTGGCTTCAAGCTCTTAGCTTTGACCATCATAAACAATCCTGCTTTCTGTGGAAGCTAGAAGCTCTGATATTCAGAATAGAAGCTATATTTCCCAGTCACATCTTTTTTCTTGATTAACAGCAACTTTTCCTCAAGCAGCTTTTGAAACCACTGTGGTGGTTTCTTGGTCACATGTGGAGCTATGCCTGCACCATCAGCTGGGTCATCTGCTGAATTATCCATATTTTCATCTGCAGTACCAGAAGTATCAGAATCAAAAGTCTCAGTACCAATAGCTCCAACAGTAGCCTGATTGACAAAGTTGCAAGTTTCATCAGGCTCAGCAATGATGGATCTTGTAGGAGGTGGTGTATCTGACACAACCTCCAGCTGCTGACCACTATTAGTAACATTGTAGATTTCTGAGCCAGTGCTTCTTTGTGAGTCATTTGACTGAAGCCAAGCAGAAAGAGATGTTAAAGGGGCAGTAGAAACATGAGGAGCACATGGATCATGAAGTGAACCAACAGGTTTGATTGTAGCTCTAGATTTACCAAAACTTTGAGATGCTTGCTTTGGTTTGTGAGGTCCATTTTTAGAAGTAGTATATCCAGATGTTGTAAGAAGCTTTTTTGATGGTTCCCTCTTCTTAGAAGAAGAAACTCCTTCAGCAAAGTCAGTTGGCCAAGCAGGTTCCCAGACAGTTGAAGATTGAGAAGTTGCAATAGCAAAATTAGATATAGCTTTTTGAAAGCCTGAGCCACTGCTTTCAACAACAGAAAGACTAGAGCTATTCATCAAACTCCCTCCAGTATTGCCAATAGCACCAGTAGACAGATTACCAAGAGAGTCAGCAGACACAGCATTCAGAGAATATATATTCTCTTCCTCTTCTGCTTGAGTGTCAGAGGCAGTGCTGCTTTCCTCCAACTCACCTACTCTTAAGGAAGGTGAAAGAGAAGTTTGATCCCTTACTGGTTGAACATCAGGAGGTGGTAGAAGGGTCTGGCCTGGTGCATGACTGTATAACACTTGAGGAACAAATATTATCCTAGAAACAACAGACTTACTTGAAAGATTGCCCATCATGTCATGGGGATCCAGATATTTAAAGAATGAATCATCCAGATCATCAAACATAAGTTGATCCTCAGAAGTGTACAGGCCTTGAGATTTAGATTAGTATGAGCATTGTCAAATTGTCTTGAAACACTCACTTGGCATAGTAGAATAGAAGATAGAAATTCAAATATGAATTTAAAGAGGTGCTATGTTGGAATATTGTTTGGATATGTAGTATTCCTATGTAAATATTCATATCAGTGGTAATTTTGTGGAATATGGTCAGCATATGACAAAGAATTTCAACCTACTGTGCTTTTTGCAGATCAAATGACAATAAAATGAATAGAATTGTTTCTCATAGTTCAAATGTTCTGAAATTTGGATATAATATATCCCTTCCATATATTGCTGTCTGAGAATATATTTGTAAGTTTAGCTATTTTATTCACTCACCCACAATGATTTCGCACAAAATATACTAAAATGTGCACTAGAGACTATGCACAAAATGCTGAGCTTAGATATTCCAGAATAAATGAGTCCTAATTTCCTATTTCATTTTAAAATTTAGTTCATGAAAATCGGATGAGAAATGGCTGAGATATTACTTCTCAAGGGTTGATATTGCTCAAAGGATGCAGTAGATGTAAATACTGAAAGATATCTGGAGAGATCCATAAGTGGTTGAAATAAGCAAACTATGTATCATCATCCTTCAAGAGTTTACTTACATCTTTGCTGAAGATCAGGGGAGATCAGGATAGAATACTGCAAGGAAGAGAGGGAGCAATATTGACTGACAAATATAGATGCACCTAGCTATGGGAAATAATAACCATTCAGGGCCAGCAGATTCTTATTGGTTGCTTGATATCATTAGGTAAGGGTAGCTAACTCTTCATTAGGAAAGTAGCTAACTCCATATTTGGAGTTAGCTACCCACAAACATGGTAGGCCCACCCTCAAAGTATCTCAAGGAAGGTCAACCATATGAAGAAGAGGATGACTATTTGGCATGGTATGATGAGTGGTTATTTACAAATATTTACAACCAGATCCATCAAACCTTCCATTTTGCCTACAGAGTCAGAAAAAACTATGTTGCTCTAAATGCAATCCAGCTTGTATCATGCTTCAAGGCTTCAAACCTGTACTTTACACTCCCCCATGTATTCCTGGTGGATTTCCATGAAACCTCTAGATTCCATGGATTCCAGGTAAAAATTCCTTGGAATCCAGTGAATTTTATTGCTGTGTGATTGACATATTCCTATATGGCATAGTGCATGCCATCTCCACACTGTTTACAATCAATCCTGATGCTTTCCCAACTTTCTGCTCATCTCTGGGTTTACTCAGGTTTACTCCAGTCCATTTCCATTTTTGCACTTACTTTGTTTTAGCTACACACACTATACTTTTTGTAGTATATCTCTTTGTATTAACATTCAATTCATATTTCTTAGTCTTCATCATATGCTCTCTTTCTCTTAACCCACTTACTTCTCCATTTCACTAGTATGATTATAGTGCTCTGTATATTTACTCTGGTTACTTAGACTTTCTAGTATTTAAGTACTTTAAATGTATCATAGTACTTCAGTTTGTTAATTATATTGTCCTCAATATCTTTACAAGTGTCAAGGCCCAAACACAGCCAGACCAGTAGGACAATACAGCCAGGGAGTGAGTCCTATGATACTATCCTAGAGATGCTAGACAATATAGGATGTTGGCTTCAGCTTATGTGCTGTGCCACCCACTATCCTAGTCCTGTATTTAGAGTAGGAAGTAATAAGAACAGTTATAAGAATGAATAATGAGAGCTCAGCTTGTCAGAGAGAAACAATGGTTTGGCCAACAATTGGCTGAAGGTTGGCCAGAGCAGCCAAAGTATCAGACAAGGGGTTGAGAGAGTATAAGGATTGTATCAAGCCAGGAAGTGGATTGATGATACAATTAA
>JASFDH010002114.1:0-11967 GCA_036937195.1 Nidularia pulvinata | reverse complement strand
GGTGATAGATGAAGGAGAACGAATAACAACTTGTATGTGCAGCTAATATGAACCTCATGGAAGCCTTAAGGTATGTGGAGAAGTAAGTGGGTTAAGAGACAGAGATCATATGACAAGGGCTAAGGAATATGAATTGAATGTTAATACAAAGATATATACTACAAAAAGTATAGTGTGTGGCTGAAGTGAAGTAAGTACAAAAATGGAAGTGGACTGGAGTAAACCTGAGTAAGCATTGGAGATGAGCAGGAAGTTGGGAAAGCATCAGGACTGATTGTGAGCAGTCCAGAGATGGCATACACTACACCATATACGGATATGACAGTGAGAATCATCAGTTCTGGCAGTAAAGGGTACAGGATGTGGGATCAAATATGCATATAATCTTTGGAAGCAGATCAGGTATTTCCTTCATTCAGAATGGCTTCCCCTTCATCAGTATGGAAAATACCATTCATCCATCCTTGAGGATGAGGACTTCTGTCAAGATATCCAGTTGCATCTTACTGAGATTGCCAAGGGTGGATGTATTCAAGCACAGGACATTGTTGACTATATTGCCACTAAGGAGGTCAAGGAGGGGCTTGGAACAAAGGCTTGTGGCATTCATGTGTGTACTGCATAACACTGGCTCCACAAACTCAGCTAGAGATATAAGCAGAAGAAGAAAGGAATGTACATTGATGTGCATGAGCATGAGAATGTTATGGAGTACTGGAAGGAATACTTTATCATAATGCCTCTATTCCTGTGGGAGTCTGCCAGAGTCTACTGGAGTGTACTGGAGTCCTGATGGCCTCTGCTTAGCTAAGTTTAAGTGGTAAAATTACACAGTCAAGCACTTTTTCTGTTGAGAAACTTAATTACATAATATAGAGCATGTGCCATGTGACTGATCATGACTGATTATTCAGAAATCCAATCAAAAATAAGGCTGAAGTAAATCTTGATGTGTTATCAAGGAAATTTTCTAAAAATAGAATTTAATTCAAAAACATTACTAAATATGGTAAAATTCCAATACAGCTAATATTTTAATATGATATGACTTGATAAGTGATTTAATTCCTTATACATTAGAGTTAGACATTTTAAAAAAAAATAGAAATTTTTGCGAAATTATAGCCTCTGCTGAGCTAAGCTTGTGGGTAGCAAAATTATGCTTTCAAATGCTATTCCTATTGAGACATATAAAAAATACATTCCAAATATCAACTCTTTGCAAAAAATACTCTTATCAATTTAAAATGTAATTTATTTTTAGAGAAGAAAATAAGACATAAATAATGTATTCATCCTAAAAATAGCTATCTTTGGGTGCATCATGACATAAATTAATAATATCCTTTTTTATTAAAAAAGTGTTGATATGGTTTCTGAGTTTTTACCTGTGAATGGGGATGCTTGACAGATGGAGATAAGCAAGAACATCTTGTCATTGAATGTCAAATATGAGACTCACTGTTAATTTTAGAGAAGCCCATGTGTTCTTCAAAACAGGAAAGAACTGTAATGGTATTTTGACTCAGAAGATCTGCTTCAACAAGTTGACCATGCAATTAATATAGGAAAAAACAATTGGGTTTGCAACTGACCATTTTGTGTTCAATGATGCACCCATTCATCAAAAATGTGTGTCAGATGCTCTCTCAGCTCAGAAAATGCCCAAAACCCTACATACAACATGGTGACATCATAAAGATGGCCCACAAATGTGACTTACAACATTCATCTGTGATTTCTACCCCAAGTACCACTGTAAGCTCAACTTCAATGAGCAGTATTGCAGGGCAGCAAAGCTAGTGTATCACACAAGACCCAATACAAATGACATGAAGGAAATGGAGAAGAATGTGAAGGCCTGCCTTGACAATGTCCAAATCCAATGGTGAGCTTTTGCTGAGTCTGTGGAAATGTGCACTAACTTTAGATATCTTATCAGTTATGCAAACTGAGTGGCTTGAATCATCAGTGCTTACATTCAAGGCTTGACTGGTCCAGAGGCAGCTTGGGCTAACCAGAAATATCATGGCCATCATACCTTGCCACCAGATATGGCTTTGAAGCTCAAGAATGAGCACAAAAAAAAGTATGGTGCTCAAGGAGATAGTTCTGCACCTATTTTCTAGAATACAAACAACAAAATTATTTATTATTTTCCAAATGCCACATTTTGCTGCTCTTGGTGCTTACACAAGTTGATTACATAAGGATGCCTGTTCCTGGTGTCCCCTGCCTTAGCTGACCAGTCATGCATCAACCTGAGCTGACTAGTGGCCTGACCAGTGACATGGCAGCACTCCAGAAAGTCATGCTTGTCACACAGAATTGCAAGGCTTACTGAAATTGCTCTTACTTAGCTTTATTTGAAGCACTAACCCTCAGTAAAGACTGAAAGTAAAGAAAGTAAATAGGAGAGTTTCTATTTTATCTTATCCTGAATTTAGACACAGAATCCTTTCTCTAACCAGGAATCCTGCTCAAAGTAACTATTTTTCAAGGGCTCTCCAATGGTCATAGGTATTTGTCAGACATCCCCTAATCAAAGAATGGGAAGAGGAACCTAAACTCACTGGAATCAATTCCATAGGTAAAATAGTGCATGGTATGAGGTGCAGGACTATGTGAGAGGTACAGGCTGGAAGGTATAATAATGTGAAGAGGTCAACAAGAGTATTGCAACCATGCCAGATGTAGGCAGTGCAGGTGTTGATATTGGCAGTAGGCTACACATGGTAATGTTATGTCTCACACATTCTGGTGGTGTTTATGTAAGCATAGTGTGACAAAATGGCGAAATTCCAGTAATTCCTTTGGGGCATTGGCAAAAGCAAATAAGTTATAAATCTGGCTGCAAGAGAAGGTAGATATTTGTAGTTAATACATGTTGTTGCAGTCAGATTTCCATATACTGGTGATTTGATGATGCCCCGAAGGATTTGCTGCCGAAAGTCCCTAATTAAACCACTCACTCTAATTACCCTGCATCTAACCCTTGAACAAGCTCTCTTCATTTTATGGATGCATATTGGAAAGATTCAAATGGTAAGCTGGCTGCATGGGCCGTTAAAAAAATATGGAGGATACTGAGTAATTCCAGCAAGCATATTGGACGATTTAGACAAGGCTAATATATCATAGACAGCTTTAAATTAGTTAATCTTTCATATTCTGAGAATGACTTATATTTTACAACCTCTTATTCATTTCTTGGTTTTTATAATGTAATTGAGCCAGTTCAAGATTATTTGCAGCCTTCTGTGAGGTGAATGCATCTGCAACCAATCTTGTTTGGGCTCCTAGCCATCCGATAAACGGGGTTTCAAAAAATGGGAGGTTAGATCACAGATATTGCTGCCTCCATTGACTTCTTGATCTTCCGATTTGAGGAGGTAGCCGGAGAAATACCCAAAGTTCAGAGTACCTAAGGCTTCACCAAAAACACATCAAGATGTTCAACGTCAACATTATCCACCTTTTTCATATTCAAGGAATTTCTTATAAGTTACTAAGCACGATACACGACCATTATCAGTGTGTATCGAGCACAAATCTATGCAATCGATCCAAATGATACAACCTACGTAACAAATGGAAAGCATTTGAAATGATTTATCTCAAGGTTCCCGAAATTCTGGAGCGAAGTTAAGCAGCTGGTGTTATTTCGACGCAAGATTTGGCTTCCTGACAATAGAACCTCCCTCGACCTTCCCTACATCGGAGAGACTTTGGAAAATTCAGGTCGAGATAATGAGACTCGGGAATGTAGATATAGATTGAATCACTTACAATTGTGCCACCAAGTATTACCGGAGACAACATATGGCAAGGCGGCGATGAATTCCTTCGTATCACCGCTGTTGTCAAGAAGTGCGCGCGGCGGCACGCTACAGATGCCGCACAGAGCTCAAAATGTTACTATTTTTGGAGTGTGACAAAGTGTGATTTGACGGAAGGTGGGTCCGGCCGATGAATGGGTCGATAATAGTATGGGAAGATCACCCAGCAGTGCACATCAGCTGACTTCGTATAGGACTTATCTACTGATTTGGCCCCTGGAAATCGCGGGATTACCTTTCACCGTGAGATGCAGTCCAGCCACAGTCTTTCCGCCTGGTGTGTCTGCCAGATTACAAGAGGACAACCGTGACTGCTGTTAAATATTCTGGATCAGACACAGTCCTTATGGCCGCATGCAATTCTGGGTTGTGCACTCAAATTTATAACCCCACTTGTAGGGAAACTGTGATGAACTTGATGTTCACACCGTTCGTGTGAGTCGGCATGTTTTCGGAATTGTTGAATCCTAGCTGATATACATAGAAGTGACACTATTAATGCTCAGAAGTTGATGTATCGGTCTTATCAAAAGGCCGGAGCACAACCATCGGATTGCATTATTGAACATTCAGTTAATCAATGGGCGACATTATCAAAGACACTTCCAAGCATTCTGTCTAAGTAAACTCTCCAGTATGTTCCAATGTTTGAAGTCTGTGAGTACCTGATAATTGTCGGAAATACAAGCTTAACGCAAGCCCCACTGGAATTCCGGCTGACGTCGGACCGTTACAGGTAGTATCGGTACGTGCATTGGTGTCCGTTTTATTCTTCAATGGCAGTCTGTATTCTGTACACAGTATCTACATATTTTACATATGAGATTGCGCATTTTACTTGTAGTTCTTCACTCGTTTATCACCTAAATAGCAGACTTCGCAGTCTTATCGGTGTTATTTTCAACATTCATTTCGCATTCGAGCTGATGAAGACTTGGCAGTCTATTCTGGTGCTCGCATGAGTTTATCATTGTTCCCTTTCCCACTTCTACCTCTGTATCTCGCAGCTGACCCTTCTCAGACGGCATAATCCGGACATTGTACTTCTACGGCTGTCAAGCAGTACGCTTCCGTGACTACTGTCGAACATTTATCAGGACGGACCCAAGGCACCGCCGACTTGGTAAGGAAACTATGCTCTTAGAATAAATATCTTCATCTATAAAGCAGATTCTGATTCTTTCATTCTCATATCGCATACCCCTTCCTTCACAATATTTCTCACTATGGGCGTCTTCAGTATTGTCGCTGATATCCTGACCTATGTTTTGGACGTTGTCCTAGATGTCACCAACATCTTCCTGCCAAATATCGACAAGGGTAGTGTAATATCGCCTGGACACCCTGGCGCAGGGGGAAAATGGCCGAAGTATATTGCACCGAAGGCGGGCGATAGCAGGTCTCCATGCCCTGCTTTGAACGTCTTGGCTAACCACGGCACGTGTCTCACCTCTCGGATGAGTGTTGTTATAACTTATCTCTGCCTGCTCTTCTCCAGGAATCATTAATCGAGATGGAAAAAATATATCGTTCAAAGACCTCAGGCGCCTCATGATCGAGGTTTACAACTTTTCACCCACTTTCGCTCGCACACTTGCCAACTACTCCTCTGGAAAACTCAAGATGGAAATATTCGACCTGGCTGATTCAGCTGCACACAACAAGACTGAGCATGATGCATCCATGTGCCGTGAGTCTCTTTAATGATCATGTTTCGCCGTCCCTAAATGTGCACTTACTCCTATTCTAGGCGATGATATGATACGCCAGGCGGATCAAGGCAAACCACACCTTCCATTCATTGAGGACTTACTTTCCCACGCCACCGGATACGACAGTGAGGGATACAAGGTTCTCACCGGCGCTGATATATCCCGCTTCTCCTCGAAACGCCGTGCCGAGTCTCGTGCCACAAATCCAGAATACAAGATGACCATGGAGTACAAATTCCTCGGTACCTCTAAGTAAGCCCCACTGCAACCCCCCGCATGAGCCTCACTTATGATGTATATTCACTCTCTAGTGCTTGTATTTTCTTAACAGTGTTCGGGGGTCGCGTCGAGGACCTGAGAGCTTTCTTGATCGATGAACGTCTTCCGGATGGTTGGGAGCCCAAAGTGCGGTCGCGTCTGGGATTTACTATGGCTGCCCTAGCCCGAGTAGTAATTCCTGTGGAGTTGGGTGTCAACGAGAAGGCCGTGCATGTTGGGCATAAGGACGACTAGAAGTTCTTGAAGGGATTTTTTTTTTGAAGTTGTACGTATTTTCTTTTGTGGATGATCCTTTGACTGATACGGTTCTGCCTCCAGCTTATTCGTATAAATGTGGCAGAGAGGGTTGTAATACTGATAATGTCGCCTCAGAAGATATAAGTTTTCTTATATCAGGGATTTTATGCAATAATTTATCGTATAGGTGGCAACTTAGTTCGCTGATGTAGCGCGATAGTAATCCAATCTCATGGCCAATAATCTTTTCTGTCCATCTTTTAGCTGGAAATTTTGTGCGTCCACTCTCTAAACGGAATAAGGAAATTCTCCATTATACATCCCCTGGGATCAGTTTTGCACTTCATACAGACTGCGGGACTTGTTATCTAAAAATCGTGGTGTGTAAGACCTAAGCATACAGTGTGTTCTGCCGTTTGTGAGAATGAATGGCGAATGCTAACAGTATTTAATATGTTCGTGAAATGGTTATTTTAAACGTCAACGTCAAGCATGGTAATAACAAAACCTAAATTATGGTCCCAAATCATATATCATAAAAGTCTGGTAACAAAAATACGGTCGTATTTTCGTGTCCGTATTATTCCCACAAGTCCAAATTGGGTAAATAATCGGTTATCTCATTAGCTTCATCATCTCTTGATCTTTGCTTGATCTATGCCTCCCCTAACAGCTGAAGAGAGGCAGAAAGTAAGGTAGGCCTCATAAGCTCTGATCTACATGACATGATGGGGCATCACAAAAACCAATATTTTGAGTATTTCCTGTGGGGCATTGTCAAAAATGGGTGAAATTGAGATCGAAAAACAAGAAAATGTAGATTTTGACAATACAGACATCTTTTTGTTCACAGTTTTTCCAAATGAGGAGATGGGGAGATGCTTCATGGGAAATACTATTTGTATCTCCCCAAATTAGGGTCATATCAGATGTGTCTCACTATTCTTATGCTGGAGTGTCACATTTGTGTCACAGTCATATGACATGGATCAGAACCTGTGAGGTTTACCTTAGCAGCAGCATACTTAGTGAATGTTGTAGGCATTGCTACAACATTTTTGAAATTACCAGCTTCAGCCTTGTTCTTAACAAAGAAATTGACTAAAGTGGTCTCCTCTCATAAGGTCCATACAGCAGACATGGTCAATGAGGTAGAAGAAAGTGAAATGAGATGGGGGATGAAGAAAAAAACAATGGCTGAGCAGTGAGATTAAAAGTCAGAAAACATAATTGATCATTTACCCAGTTTGGACTTGTGGAAATAACATTGACATGTATAAAAATGAAAATATGACCATATTTATGTTACCAGACTGACTCTAATAATACCACATCAGAAATTTTACCAAGTAGAGAAAAAAGCAGGAATCTCTGCAAAGAGCTCCAGTTGCAACTGGGTTCCATCTCATTCTTCCAGGCAGGCAGTATGATCTGTGAGCTTTGGAACCATTAGTGCAGTTGTGCCCATTACATCAGTGATCCATAGGATATGCTGATTGATTTCCAGTATGTGTTGAACAATTATTTGTGTGCATGGGAACTCCCTCATGTGTTTGGGACAGCTCTAATTCTTAAGAAAAAGGGAAATGATCCACAATCCAATGTGATCATTGATCCCATCTAGATGGGCAAAAATAAAAAGAGTGTTGATGTGATTAGAAAAATAGTGGGATAATAACCTTGGATAGGGGATGGAGGAGGGAGGCTTTGCAGCAGTGAGGCACTTTTTCAGCAGTTACAGCAATTTTGTGGTGGGTAGGGCAATTCACTGTGGGTGGGCAGTTCATGGTGGGTGGGCAATTTTGCAATGGCAAAGGGAAATTTAAGGTGGTGGAGGGAGGCTTTGCAGTGTGGGCAGTGATTTAAGGGTGGGCAGGGTGCTTTTGCAGTGGGTGGGACACTTTTATGGTGGATGGGGCACTTGGTGATAGGTGGGGCAGTTACTGGGCAGCACAATTATTCATGGTGCTGTGTGTGCAGAGTTTTGCCTGTTTTTGGTTTTTGCAGGAGGTCTTGAGTTGATGCATTGTTCAGTGTGGACTGTGCACTTGGTGTGGCACAATCAAGGGAGAGGGTTGCAGGTTGTGTCAGAAATGGATTTTGTTGAGGAGATGGAGCAGTAGTATTAGCCAATGTCTATAGTTAGCACTCAGCTGCCATATCTTGGCAATTGTTGGGTGCGATAGCTGGGGCATGTTTGTGTTTGGCTAATGCTTTGAATGTCGATGATGTCTGGACTTAGCACTTGCACACACATTAAAGTTGTACTGGGAATGGAGTGTTATAATTACATGGAATCTATGATTCCATGCATAGTCCAATTACAATCTCTACACCACCTGGGGACTCCAATATTGACTTCCCAGTCAATACAAGGAACATTTGAGGGGCAGGAATGCAGATGAGATGTCATAGGTGGAAAAGTTAATATTACAAGGGGAGCAGGGCAATCAGTGTATTGACACAATGGCCTTGTTCTTTCCATATTTGAACCCTGACAACATCTGCTTCATGCTGAATGAGAGATGGAAGATTTTAGCACTGCAGCTGGGGGAGCAAGGGCAGTTTAGTGCAAGGCAGGCAGATCTGTCAGAAAAAATCCCAGCCTTGATGGAGCACATGGTATGTGATGTCACCACTGGGACAAGGGCAAACTAACAAGAGCATGGTAGGCAAGCATGCATGAGATCCAATTAATGCTGTGCTTTGTGGGCTGCAAACCATATTTGAGGGATGAAGAGATAAGGGATCTCAGGCATGCTGTGATGGCAGGAGAGCCAGGCATGAAAAATAGTGCATACAAAACAGCTGCATGGGACTGCATCAAGTGCCTATGCCATGGAAATCAGTTCAAGAGAGTTGAAAGAGCTGAGAGCAATGTGCCAGAGAATCAGTATGACATGCATGCCAAGGGGAGCAACACTGATGAGGAGGAAGGGGACAAAGGAGAAGCAATGGATCAAGAGTTAGGGGTGTTGGAACAAGTGGATGAGTTGGTTGGGGTGGTGCACTTGCTTGTGGCAGAAAAGATTACTGAGTTGTGAGGGGGGGAGTAGAACATGTAGAAATGCATTCAATCATAATGATTCAGGTTCTGGTATGTTGTGAGTAGGGGCATTGAGGTCAAGGTCTGGGGAATCCACAAGGGATGTAACTGGCAGAGAGTGGATGTCCTGATGGCAATAGGGCACAAGGCAGAAAGCTGCATACTGGAGCTTCAAGAGGGTGCCATCAAGCTCACCAAGAATATAAGAACCACCTGTGGTATGACAAATGACAACCAGTGGACCAAGGTAACATGGTTTGGTTTTTCTGCTGAGGTCATTATCAATGCAGGAATTTCACACCAGGACAAGGGCACTAGGCTGGAAATTAAAATCCTTTATTGAGCAAGCAAATTTCTCCTCAAAATGATGAACAGATGTGAATTGAGCCTTGATCAGGCTTTGTTTCACATGCTCTAGGTCTGTGGGGTGCTTTTGTAATTGGCGAGCCTGGTAGGCAATAAGATCTGCTGTAGGAATGACATGGTTCAGAGCTGGGGCAAGGTAGGTAGCTTCAGCAAGATCAAAAGGAAGGAGAGGCTCCACACCATGAGCTAGATAGTATGGTGAGTAACCTGTGGACTTCTGAGTTGTGACCTGCTTGGCCCAAAAGACTGAGAGAGCGACTTCTGGCCAACAGGACTTGACACCATCTGCAGCTTCAATGAATGCTTGTTGCACATCAAAATGGCAATGCTCTACAGGTCTGTTACCATGAGAGTTGTAAGGTGAGATCCAAATATGAGTGATTTTCTATTTTTCTGCAAGGAAAGCAGTTGCTTGTAGGAAGGCAGGACCATTGTCAGTGATGATTTCCTCAAGCACACCCCAACAACACAGAATGTCTTCAAAGATGAACACACCAATAGTGCGAGCATTCTCCTTGCAAAGTATATGCCACTCTGGGTAAGAGGAGAGGGAACAGCATGCATGAACAATATAATGGAAACCAGAGGCCATTGGCATGAACATGGTATCCATGTAGGCCTTGCAAAAAAAGAGAGCATGGAGTGGGGATGGAGGGAGGGATATAAATTTTACAAAGCATGTATATCTGACATTTATGACAGGTACAAATAAACCATTTGACACCAGTTTCAAGACAAGGCCACCAAAATTTTTCAAGAAGGCAAGTGCAAACTGTGAATATCCCCTTGTGCCCAAGCTTGTCATAGGCTTGAATGATGAGGGACAGGTGCTTGGGGATGGGGACCACAATTTTATGATGGCCATGCCAGGAACATGGTGAAGAGTGAAATCAAATAAAAGAATACCTGCAATCCACCTGTTGATAGTTGCATTAGGCTGGACATCTGGGTTATTGATCATGCCTTTGATGTACTTGGCATCAACTTCAACAAAAAAATTTTGAACACCAATAATGTATAAGCATATTTTGAGGGAGCAAAATAGACCATAGAGTTCAATTTTGGCTTGAGAATAGTGCTGCTCCTGCTCATTCCAGGTGATAGAACCAAAATAGGAGGGATAACAATGCCTGTCAGTTCCCAGCTACATGAGAACATACCTGACTGCAAGCCATGAGGAGTCCACAGCAAGGATAACCTCTAGCAGCAATTCATAATTAATCACTGCTGGACAATGCTGGGCCATGAGTTTCAATTTCTCCATGGTGAGAAGCTGATTAGGGCCAAAATGAAACTCCACATTCTTTTTGGTGAGCTGAATGAGAGGGCTGGTGCGAATTGCATAATTTTTGACGAATATACAAATGGTGCCCAGAGTCCCAAGGAAACCACAAACTTCAGAAATATTTTTGCACATAGGCCAGTCAATGACCTTCTGTATGCAAGACTCATCAGGGAGGCAACCTTCATAGGTGCAGCAGTGGCCAACAATAACTGCATCTGGAACACAAAATTTAGACTTTGCTGCAGAGAACATGGTGCCTGCATGTTTAACATGTTGAATAACCCAGTTGACATTCTGGAGATGTTCCCACACAAAGTGTCGGATGCCAGGGTTCTCAGGAATCATTTCATAGCCTCCATTTTTAGTTTCATACCATGTAGGAGGTCCTGTGATAGGAACATCATCAGCAAAAGGAACAGCTACATGAGGGATTTCATCCATGAGGATGAATCACTGCATAGAATTTGTGTAGCCCATAGGAATTTTGGTAAGTTGAAGAGTGCCTGCTGGTGTTTGGAATGTGGTGAGGTCATGGGATTCTACAGCTAGTTCACATTGATCAAAGCCTACAAATAAATTGAAGACACCATAGCAGCCACATCCTCCAAATGATTCAGCATACTGCTCCACCTTAGGAGGTACTGTGCTGTCTTTGATTGCTACAGTGTTCAGAGGTTGGAGGTCATGAACAAGGTGCAGAGATTTCCTGTCTTTCTTGAGCACACAAAACCAGTGTGATCTGTAAGACAAATTAGATGGTTCATACACACCAGCTTTAATCTTGTCTTTGATGATCTGGACAATGCAATCAAATGTGCCTGGGGGAATGGGAATATTCTGAAGGACCCAAAGAATGTGCTCGACAGTTGGAATAGTGACAGGGTCAAAGTATTTGTTGGAAATTTTCCCTTTTTCTTCCTCACACCATGCAAATGCAAGTTCCTGATGTTTGATTAGGAGATGAACAAGTTTTTCCTCTTCCTGTGTAAGGAAGCCATCTAGGGACTGTCACAGATCAGCTAAGTCCTGTTCTATCCACAGACCGTTTATACCAGTTGCAAATGGTTAGACCTGTGGATATTTATAGTAAAACCTCGGGTCCCATGGGTATTTGGATATTTTTACATAGATATTCGGACTCAGATGTCAATTTATGAATAGCTGCTGTATTTGTGTCATTGTTTGGTGCAATTTCAGATAGAT
>JASFDH010002113.1:0-11968 GCA_036937195.1 Nidularia pulvinata | reverse complement strand
TTTGGGCATCTCTTACTAGAGATCACATGTTTATTTGTATTTATTCTCCAGGAGGATGTCCTGCTGGTGTCTTTCTCTGCTATTTCACTCTCTATTTCAGATCCTAAACACCTGTACATCTATGATTATCCATATGACCTTCTTTTGTGCAAAGTTCAACTCTGTATCCTTCTCTCTCATTGTGTGTGACTGTTAGGGCTTGTGTCTGAAGCCAAACAAAATACCACTGTTGCCTTGGTTTGGCTGTGCTATAGCTGCTCTTGGTTATGGCTTAGCTGTAATTGGTTCCCCCCAGGCTTCAGATGCTGGTGTGATATTCAGTGTTGCTGCAATCTGAGTTTTCCTTTATTCTAGCTAGTCTGTTTTTCATAGTACTTAGAACTTTGTTATTGTACTATGTTCTGTTGGACCACAAGGTGACAATTGATTTCTTGCAAAGTCAAGGGATGGTAATTGTTGAGTAACTTCTTTGAAAAGTCACTCCACAGGTTCTCATACATGGCTCATTTTTGAGTTGAACGCTTGCTGTTGTTGCATAATAACAGGTCCTTTGTAAAGTGAAAAAATGTGAGGTCCATCATTATAATCTGGGTCATCATAAATATAAAGTGGTTGTCCATCAGGTGTCTAAAAATATTACTTGAGCAGATTTGTTACACCACTTTCTTTGTATACTGCCTCATCATGATGTCAGCCATCCACAGGACCATAGACATTTGTAACTATGCCATCTGGAGATAGTACAAAATGATATTTCAAGCAATGGATGCTTTTCCATCTATTATAAAGAAGCTATTGGTTGTGAACAGGTCATGATTGCTTTTGAAGTGTGCCCTTGATAAGTGTAGAAGTCAACTCAAGTGGTGCATCTTTTTCTGCAATGGCTTTTCCAAATTCAGCAAAATTTGTTAGTTTTAGGCATGTGGGGTTGAAATGGATGAGGTGTTTCCACTTGGTGAATATTTCAAGGGTGGTTGTTTGTGCTATTTGGGAAAAACATGAGCTCTCCCATACAAACTGCATCTCTACATCAACCTGTCAAGCTGGATAGGCTAAGCACTGTAGAAGCATGCAGAGAGCAGTCACCTTATCTTCTTCAACACCAGAGTCTATAGCTTTTAATAATGGAGGTAGGTCAAGAACACCAACTGGATGAGGAGTTTCTTCACATCTGAACTTTTAAATTTCACCAGTGGAGATGAATAAAAAGAAATTCGAAGGACTCAGTCCAAATTAAATGTATCTGAATTGTTGAAGCCAGATGTCATCCCCTAAACCATTCAGTACAATTCTTCCATAAGCTATCAAGCATTCTCTAGCTCAGTACCATCCATTTCCTCAAGGAGTTCATGAAGAAGTTCATAAAAGGAAATACAGTTTGCAAGAATTTCAGCTTCAATTGAAGACAGTGATTTGTGACTATAGGCCACAGAACAAAAGGAAAAACATTTATGCCTTAATTTATTCAACAAGTTTTTACATGATCCTCTATGTGTCCATACCAAAAATGCAAGGTAGCCATGGTGGAGCCACATGTATTGTTTGCACAAGGCAGACAGCCACCACATGGCTCTGTGGCTCTGTGGCTTGACTGTGTCTCTGTGCAAACTGTTTATTAAGAGCAAATTAAAGTAGGAGTGCATCAATAGAAATGATATTAGTGCATTACAAGGCACTTCCACATACTCCTGGAAATTATTGCTCCATTGGTAATCCTGCTCACAGACTGTCAGCAGCAGTTGATACATTCTCAGATGTATTAGATGATATGGATAAGTGGAGTATGAGAAAATATCACAAATTGTGAGACACACTCATCTATATGATTACTGGTGAAACTGGTTCTGGGTGGTCAACAGTTGCTCACAATGTGGCTAAGGGATTGGATGAAGCTAATATTGGAGGATCATTCTTCTTCAACTGTAATGATCTCAAGCATTTTTTGAACACCAGACAGTTCATAGTCTTTATGTTGGCTTGACAGATTGGCTATAATTGTCCTTAATTCAAGGAAGATATTGGTTGAGCAGCAATGTGGTACAATAATAACCTGCAATCATTTGATAAAGAATTTCAAATATTATGATAAGCCCTCTCAACATGTCTCATCACCAATGAAGTGATCTAATTTTTATCATTCTTGACAGGTTTGATCAAATGTGGTTATCCATTGACAAGAGGTTCAATAATACTGAAGAAGGGAAAGAAATTGCCTTCCTGCTTCATTCTTTTGCTCATTGTGTCCACCAAATTCCCATTCTCTGCCTTTTAGTAACAACATCACTTGAGATACTGGTGATGCTCTTCTTTGTTCAATTAATTTCTGACCCATGATGAAGATTCATCATTTAGTAGGGAACTGCCATCTAAAACAGAGAGTTTCTGCAGGTATGCACATAGCTCTAAAGCAGGGATTTTCTTATCTCCTGGGAAAAAACCATATTCCTGCAAAACATCTAAATGCCATCAGCATTCTCACTATAAAATGTCAGGGAAATCTTGTATTTGTATCAACAATTCTAAAGGTACTTAAAGTCTATCCAACTGTTGTGGCACTACTCATTGATGCATTCCTATCCCAAGATTCTAGCCATGGCATCCCAGCAGAGCAAGAGCCTGATGGATTCCATTGCCTTGTTCTGTGTCAAGTCTCATTCCAAATGGTGAAATAGGAACTAGAGGTTGTAGGTTACAATAGCACTACATTGGAAAAATGTCAGAAGTAACATCAGAAATATTTCCAACTGTAACACTAAAGATAAGAACTGTTGGCTTCAGCTTATGTGCTGCACCCTTCCAGTTCTCATGGGTTCTAACTTAGACAGGTGGTTGTCATGAATTCACCTTTTCTTTTTGGTGATTATCATTATCTTATCTCTTGGACTTAGCACAGGGATATCTAATCTTGGAGATAACACATGGATGTTTCATGGATATGCTGCATGGATACCATGAGGCGACTGTGCCCATGAAGACAACACAAGGCCTGCTTCCTTTTATGATTGATCATTACTTACAGGCACAAAACACATGTACACAACACATTACTTACATGCACAAAACACATGTACACAACACATTACTTACATGCACAGGCCATGAGTAGTACATGCATATTACATGAGTTAGGTAGTATTTAGTTACATTGTTTGTACTCAGCACCCCAGTCTTGAGCTGGTCATTTCTCTGTTAGCAATACAGTGCTCATTCTCCTTCCCTTATCCTTCCCTCCCTTTGGGTGATTTAACAACCTTGACATTGCACTATTGAGTGTATTGTTTGTGTGTCTGTGTCACGAACTTGTTTCTGGGGATATAATCTGGAGGATCCAGACAGAGAGTAGGTGCAAGAAGGTCAGGGGAGAGACTCTGGAGACTCTAGGAATATCTCTGGTGAACATGTTCAAGCACTACCAATGAGGGAGAGCAGAATGGACAGCAGCTTCAGCTTATGTGATACACCTCCTTTGTTTCTATTGTCCAATTTACAGATAACAGTGAGTGATATGATCCAGAGGTAAGTCAATCAATACTCAACTACCTGACCGGAGTTTGGGTCAGGAGTGATCTCCAGAGACCAGAGACCTTGTTGAGTGCTAAGTACAATGACGAGAAGATAGTAACAGGTGAAGGTAATTGAGGATTGTTCAGAGGTAGTTTTACTAGTTTGGGGACTAGTAGTAGAGGTGAGGATTTCTAGTAATTGCACTAGTAATAGCAATTAACAAACTGAAGTATTACAGTACATTCAAAGTACTTAAATACTAGAGAACCAGAGTAAATACATAAGTACTTAAACTTACTAGTGAGTTGGAATAGTAAATGGGTTAAGGGAAAGAGAGCATATGACAAAGACTAAGGGATTTGAACTGAATGTTAATGTGAAGAGATATACTACAAAAAGTATAGTACATTGTGGCTGAAGCAGAGTAAGTACAAAAATGGAAATAGACCAGAGTAAACTTGAGTAAACACTGGAAGCAAGATGAGAGTTGGGGATGTGTCAGGATTGATTGTAAGGGTCCAGGGATGGTGCACACTATGCTGTATAGGGATATGACAGTCTGACAGTGGTCCACATGGCAGAAGATAATTACTGGGTGTTGGGAGAGTCTCAGAAGTGATCAGAAGATAATGACAACTAGAGTCCAAGTCTAGTGTCAAGGGTGGGTTAAGACTAGTCAGAAGGGGGTTGGAAGGCTGGAGGTGAATCAGAGTGACTAGAGGTGATCTGAGTTGATATTTGGATTGAAGACTATGGTACAGAATGGGGCTAGTTAAATATGAGTATTGCTAATTGTAACAATAAAAGCAGAAGTAGCAATACTATGGATATGAGGAATAATAAAAGTCCTTGACACAAAATAAAAGTAGCAGAGACAAGAGCAGAAGTGTAACTGAGCAGAAACATACTTGGAGACAATAATTGTATCATGAGTATTCAATAACAAAAACAATAGTTTGGAGATTAATGAATGGGGTGGAAACAGGCATAAATTGTCAGAAGCTTAGCAGGAAATCATATCATAGAGTCAGAAAGTGTTGGAAGATGTCAGGAGAGATTGCAGATGTAACATTCTGGAATACACTTGCAAGGATCTTCCCATGGTGGGATCACAGCTTTTAGGAATGCAAGTTATATTCTTTTGAGCACCATGCTGGCTAAGGTAGATATGGTATCTGACACTTTGGGACATCCTACAGATGTGGCTGTAGTTTATATAAATACCATGGTGAAGTAGTTCAAAAAATTTATACAGAATTCTGAGGTCTTTACACTCCTCTGGGTGCACTGCACAGATTCTGTATAAATCAGGACTCAAATGTAACAGACTCTGTACAGACTCTGAACAGAATCATCAGATCTGTGCAGAATGCACAGAATTCCTATGCTCAAACTGCACTCAGAGCCTGTACAAATTCTGAAGAGAGCCTTAGATGCTCCTTATTGTTACTATAATATATTTTTAAAAGTGTATATGTTAGTATGAGGATTTTCTAAAAATAAAAATATTACTAAATCATAGCCACTGCTTAGATAAACCTATATATGGTAAAATCATACTTCTGAACACTTTTCCCTTTAATAAAATGCAAAATATTTTTCCAATATGAACTCTTGAGATATAAATAGCAGCTATTAATTTCTATCTTGCTACATTTAAGATGGCTGTTGTATATACTTATTATATATTACTCTAAAGATAAATAATAAGTTTAAATTGATCTGATCAGTTATGATAGTGTGGAAATTTTCTAAAATTAGAAATTTGATTTATATGTCATAGCCATGGCTTAGATAAACCTAAATATGATAAAATTATACTGTCAACACATTTTCCACTGAGATCTATTTTTAGAATACTCTCACACTAGCACAATTGATCTGATCAATTTAAACCCATAATCTATATTTAAAATAATATATAGTAAGTATATAAAAATAGCCATCTTAAGTGTAACATGACATAAATTAATAGCTGCTATTTATATCACATAAGCCCATTTGGAAAGTATTTTGCATTTTTCTCAATGGAAAAAGTGCTTAAGAGGATGATTTTATCATATGTAGGTTTACCTAAGTATTGGCTATAATTTAGTCAAAATGTCATTTTTAGAAAATTCTCCTGCTAACAAATAAGGAATTTAATTATTTTATCAAAATATGTCATATTTAAAATAGTAGTTATATGTCATGAACTTGCTTTCTGGGATATAGCCCAGAGGTTCCAGGCAGATAGAGTGCATGAGATTACCAGGGAGACACTCCAGAGACTCTGGGAATATCTCTGGTAAACATGTTTGAGCACTACCAGGGTAAGATAATCAAGATAGGCAACAGCTTCAGCTTATGTGCTGCACCTCCTTCATTCCTAATGCCCAATTTACAGATAACAGTGAGTGAGTTGCTTCAGGTATAATGATGGTTGATACTCAACTTCCTCACCAAAGATTCGGTCAGGTGGGATCCCTGAAGACCAGAGGTCTCATTGAGCACAAAGTGCAATTGTCAAGACCCAAACACAGCCAGACAAGTAGAATGGTAAGGCTGAGGAGCAAGTCCTATGATTGTCATATCCCTATACGGCGCAGCACATGCCACCTCCGGACCACTCACAATCAATCCCAACGCTTTCCTGACTTCCTGCTCATCTCCGGGTTTACTCAGGTTTACTCTGGTCTATTTCCATTTCTGTACTTACTCTGCTTCAGCCACAACATACTATACTTTTCATAGTATAACTCTTCATGTTAACATTCAGTTCAAATCCCTTAGTCTTCATCATATGCTCTCTTCCCTTAACTCACTCACTATTCCAATTCACTAGTACATTTAAGTACTTATGTATTTACTCTGGTTCTTTAGTATATAAGTACTTTGAATGTACTGTAATACTTCAGTTTGTTAATTACTTATCTATCTACATTCACAACGTATCTTGTCCTCAACATCCTTTCAAAGTCTCTAAACTAAACTCTGAATCATTTCATATCATCCTTACTCGAATTATCCTTCTTGTTGTCGCCATATGTGCTCAACGAGATCTCTGGTCTCCGGAGATCCCTCCTGACCAACCCTTCGGTCAGGAAGTTGAGTATCAAACTCCATTATACCCTAATCAACCCACTCACCGTTATCTGTAAATTGGGCGTTAGGAACAAAGGAGGTGCAGCACATAAGCTGAAGCTGTCGCCCATCTAGACTCTAGTACCCTGGTAGCATGCAAATGCATTTACCGGAGATATTCCTGGAGACTCCAGAATCTCTCTCTGTTAACATCACGCAACTTATTCGTCCAGAACCTCTGGGCTATACCCTGGAAGACCAGTTCGTGACAATGATACCTAGAGATGCTAGACAATGTAGGACATTGGCTTCAGCTTATGTGCTGTGCCACCCACTATCCTAGTCCTGTATTTAGAATAGAAGTTAATGAGAACAGAGATAAGAATGAACAACAAGAGCTCAGCTTGTCAGAGAGAAACAAATGGTTGGCCGACAGTTGGCCAAAGGTTGGCCAGAGTGGCCAAAGTATCAGACAAGAGATTGAGAGAGTACAAGGATTGTATCAAGCCAGGAAGTGGATTGACAATACAATTAACAAACTAAAGATTTACAACTTGGATACTACTGCTTATATACTATTCCTAGAGATAAGCTGTTGATACTAAGTCCAATGAAGATATATGAAACATGTGGAAATAGAGGTCAGGTTGTAACTAATATATGAAGGGAGGGTCAGATGAACAGAGAATAGATGGATACTAAGATAGCTAACTGAAAGGTTTTGTGGAGATGAAAGATAAGAACTTGAATGAGACTAGTAGAGAATGGAGACTAGCAGAGAATGAGGACTAGTAGAAAATGGAGACTAGATACAGAACATTTGAAACATATTGTTAGCCATGGTATGGCTGATGCAACCAAAGCTCGGCTGCAAGGACTTGGAGTTTGTGGCAAATTGGGGTGTGACCAGATGGTGACGAGTGATGGCTAGAACAGGATATGACAGCTATGACAGGAGTGATAATAAAATGTGAAGATGAATGAGGATGATGTTAGGTTAAACACAATATAATCAACAAACTGAAGTACTACAATACATTTGAAGTACTTAAATACTAGAAAATCTAAGTAACCAGAGTAAATATGCAAAGCACTATAATCATACTAGTACAATGGAGAAGTAAGTGGGTTAAGAGATAGAGCATATGACAAGGGCTAAGGAATACAAATTGAATGTTCATGCAAACAGATATACTACAAAAAGTATAGTGTGTATGGCTGAAACAAAGTAAGTATGAAAATCAAAATGGACTGGAGTAAACCTGAGTAAACCCAGAGATGAGTGAAAGTAAGGAAAGCATCAGGATTGATTGTGAGCAATCCAGAAATGGCATGCACTGTGCCACATAGGGATATGACATTATATTAGGACTTTGTTCAAATCTATTTTTAGAATATTCCCACAATACCAAACAAGGAATTGGATCATTCACCAAGTCACATCATATTAAAATAGCAGTTATATTAGAAATTGTCATATTTTCTCACTTGTGTGACAATCAACTATGAGCTCCTAGGAAGTACAGAGTCTGCACAGACCACCTGGGGGTATTGTAAAGTATGAAGAATTCTCTGACTCCCAATTCTCTGATCCAATTAATTTAAGGGGAATTTCCATGAATTTATCATTGATGATTCAAACTGCATGGATAGAAAATTTTATGTGAATCCTAGTACTGGAATTGCTTGTTGTGCACTGGATTGTTTATCTCATCTTTCTAGGACTTGCTTAACAGAATATAACAATTCTATTACAACAATACCTAAATATGTGCAGCATACCTGTATGAGCTGAGCACATTAATGATGCATTGCCTAACACAAAACTTTGAGATGGAATTGAAATATTTCTATCATATAGGATTATTTTGTGGCTAGAAGCTATAAGTATTTTGGATCAATTGGAGGCACCTTTCTTGGGACTGAAAAATGTGGAAAAATATAATGATATAAGTCACATCTAACTGCTCTGTGTGGCACTTATTACAATTCAACCATCTTATTCAATAGAGCCCATCATTGGGGTTGAAAGAACATATGGACAAAGCATTAGAGATACAAGCTTGATGCCCACCCTGCCACAAAGTCTAGTGAAAGTCATACCATTACAGGTAGTATTTGTAAGTGTCTTAACAACAGTGTTGATTGTGTTGGTAGTGAATTGGATGAACAGGGTTGTGAGAAAAGGAAGTAGTAAGTGGGAAGGGAGTACAGAAAATTTATCTTTGTTATAGGCTGAAGCTAAGTAAGGACAAGCATCACCAGCTCACATCGGAATGATGTCCTGATGCTTTCAAAGAACAAGTGAAAGCAGTGCACACAATATTGTATGCCAATCACATACCTCCTGGAAGAGTATGCTCTCTTCTTTGAACCTTGATCCAAGACTATTGAAAAGGAGTTCAAGCTGCTAGGGATTTTTATCTTCCTAGAAACAACAGTCAGACTGAAGTAGCTGGAAGCCACCATGGTGCAGTCTTGCTCCATGTGCTGCACATGGCCCTTGATTAGGGGAAGTAGCTTTCACTACCTGGCCTGTCCAGAACAGGGGAAACATGGTAAAGTCTTGCATGAAGGATGACTTGTACAAGTAGCATATGGATAGCAAAGCATATCGAGGAAGTGAAATCCCATCTTCAAGCTTATACTGTACCATGAGAGAAAATTACCTCGCATCGAGATCGGTAGATCTTATACCATTGTAATTTAAATTTGAAATGATCTTTCACAATTTCAGCAAGTCGTACCATCAAACTCATGTATTAAATACATATCGCTCCCACATTAAAGCAGAGAATACAAGACAGGGCCAAACAATATTCGTACCTGTGCTCGTGGAGGGGGTTGCCTTATTCCGCCTCAAGTCCGCCGCGGTCTTGAGTGGATGTCATGACCAGAACACGTATGTACATAGCTATTGCAGATAGACCAACAACACATTTAAACCGCCCTGTGACTGAATGGAATCGCTACAATGCTGCATGAAAGAGTATGACGATGAAAGAAAATGAAACCATGATAACTGGAGAAAAAGAATGCATAAAATAGGCCAGAGCGTTTTTATATAACTACCCTAGGAGCACAGCTTGCTCATTCGACTGAATCAGCGGATGGCATGAAAACCAACCATAGTTTACAGGGACGGTTGCAAATATGGATCCACGGATCAATTGTGGAATGTCAATTGTGGCCCGGGAAGGGAAATAAAACGACGGCAGTTGTCCGAACACAATCGAGATAGAATCTTCGTTCCTGGTTGAGGAAATACAATGAGTCACGATAGACTTGCACTAAATAATAGCAAAACTGATGTACCTCAAATTTTAGAATACGAGGATCGATGGACTGTTGGGCTATTACAGATCTGAGACTTCGGCTTCGGTAGTGGATATTAAATTTACATACATATTCTGGGATTGTTGTAAAATTGACCGTCTTGAATGACAAATGCACTAGCGCCTGAAAACATCTCTGAAAAAGAATGGGCATCTAAGGCGCCTGAATAAAAAGTAGGTGCATACGAGTTGACTGGGACGGAGACTGGAGTCCTGCCAAGTGAGAATCTAAATGTTGTTGCTGATATGACAATGTGAGCTATGTTTCTTCAGAGCTTTACAAAAGTTGAAGTGGCTTGCAGTAAAATTTAGATATATTTGATCTAGATCTTCATAAAGGCACTTGAGTTGAACATGAGAAATAGTGGATGACTCTGAATTGACCAATCCGCGAGCCTCCTTAATAAGCTTTCACAACAAAAAATGAGTGAGCATCATGATAATTTACGGAACGTTCCAGAAATGACTATACACCTTTTCTACCACGTCACAGGAATAATCATTGAACGAAGAGAAATTCATGTGAGCGGTGTCCATGAAGATTAGCACTTTTGACATGTCGTATACCCTCGAAAGGAAGGTGACGCTCGTCTCTGCTCGCGCACTCGAGCAGTCAAGTTGCTAAATACCCGCCATGAAGAATTGTGAGATCTCGTTCATCTGAATTGAGCTCAAACAAATTTTGACTTACAAGTTGCAGCAGGATTGTTGTAGAACGCGCTATGGCCACCAAAGTGAAATGAGCAAGCGAACAACCCCGTAGTGAGACGGGGGGGGTCAATTGCTCCATCGTAGAGACTATTGGCAGTTGTGCCCAGGCAGGGCGTTGCCCTAAGGAAGGACGCCCGAGCCTGGACACGTTCTGATTTTGTCGTCCTAGGGGAGTGGCTTAGTCCTCGATTTTGTTGCTTGGGTGAGAATGTAGTGGGGTAGAGATGGCGTCCTAATCTTATCACATGGGTCTTTATATATAGTGCAAATCTACTCAATTCACGATCTTGTAATTACATATGGGGATCGGGCAATCCGTCCATATAGGCATGTACATGCGGATACTGCGTGTCTGATCGATTGTGCAAGTGCCATCACAACTGTACCTGCTGCACTGCCGCCGGCAATCTCCTATTCACAATGCTCATATGTAACCTACTTGTCAATGTAATCCTATCATATCTGCACTGCCACATATGCTGTAGCAATGCCCTCGTTGCGTCCCACAACTCGCATCCTCCCAGTTCCGGTGTCTACAATGTCGCCGTAGCGCGACCACTGAGCTGTAGCTTCAAGAACTCTCACGTGTAAGCCAGCATGGCTACTTGCTATCATCTGTTGGAATACAGTGCTTTGCATTGCTGTTTGCACAACCATTTTGCAAAAATTGCCAAAATCATATTTGTAATTGTATGTTCTGTTATGGATCCTGTCAGATTGTCATGACTCAGGTCCTAGATTTGCTGAGTTGCTGCTGAGCACACGAGGAATTTGAAAATATCTCACATCCAAACATCACAGTGCCTCAGATATCTGATGAAATGTGTGCCCAGTTGGCTAGCCAGAGGAGTCTATGAGGCAGTTGCTAGAGACACTGCAGGAAATATATAGATCTTTTATCTGCCCAAATATTTTATTTGAAGATTGAGAAAATCAAGAGATTGGACACAATTAACAAGCAAAAGATTATTCACCCTAAGCAAAAGTTGAAACATTCTCCAGTCTCAAAAGTAACAGAAGTTCAATTTTTTAACTTGTTATTTAATCTCTATCATAGCCCAAGTCATAGCGAAAACTACAGTATATTATGAGCTACACTCAACATTGCTTTGGAATACAAGTCTTGTGCAAGCACAAGAAAAGACATGTGTAAGTGTACACAAGCTGTGTGCAGGCTGTGCACAAGTGCACATATGTCATGTGCAGGTGGTGTGCAAGTGCATGCAGGCTGTGCATAAGCTGTGTGGGCAATAAATAACTGTGTGCAGACTGTGCACAAGTGCTGCTTAAGCAATTAAAACAGAACTGTCTATTAAAATGTAATAATAGGGCTAATGCATTATTTCAGAGGATGA
>JASFDH010002112.1:0-11969 GCA_036937195.1 Nidularia pulvinata | reverse complement strand
CCCTCGGCTTCCGAGGCCCGATCTTCTATATACTCCAAAAGGGCCTCGCATTCCTCAGCTTCCATAGCTGCCTCCGGATCCGATTCGAGAGACTTATCAATTGCCGGGTGGTAGTGGGCTATGTCCTCTCCTGCCGAATCTTCCTCCGCTGAAAATATTGGATATCTCCTTTCGCCCGCATTTGAGTAGCTCGATTTAGAAGAACTAGGAGGAATATCCATATTCGAATCGCCCATGTCTGATGACGATGGTTGGGGAAGAACAATCGGGGACGATGTACCAGCATCCATGTTGGAAGGCGTGGTCTTAGCTGCAGGGGCTGTGTTGGCAATCGGCCTATGTGCGTGAGGATTTAGGACATTCATATCCATAGATTGTTCGGCGACTTTAGCAGACAGCCATGATTTAGAATTAGCAAGAGGCGACGACGTATTCCTAACTGACGGTGACTGCATTTGATCGAGAACACTTGTTGAGCTAGATCGGGTGAATTCCATACGTGCAGCCCGTCTCTGGTGTTGAGGAGCAGGTGATCCGGGAGGCGCTGATGACGAAGAGGGGAGGGGGCCGTTCAGTGGGCTTGGGGATCCCGGCGGGGAATGTACTGGAGAACTTGGCTGGTGGGAATGAGAAGCCACTGATTCTGAATCAGCCATAGCAGCTGGAGGCGGGGTAGCTATTCCTCCATAAGAGACTAGGCGCTCTGGTTTTGATCCAGCTGAGGTATGTGGAGGATAAACAGAGGAAACGGGCGGATTCAGTGGTTGCGCCAAGGATCGAGGTTGAATGGGAAGTCGTGCAGGAGACGTCGGAGCTTCGGCGGAGGGCTGAGATGGACGAATTACCAATTCATCCGTAGTTGACCGCGAATTCTCCCTAGGTGGACGCGAAGAGCTCGATAGTTTCGCTGAATACAATTCAGCACGAGTAACCTGAACAACATCACTTAACGCACCATTGATCTTGGCTGCCCTCTTCGATGTAAGGAAGTCCATCAGTATCCTCGAGCTTTCGATTGCCTCTGGAGGCGGAGGCTCCTCGTATTCAGAATCGTCAAGGGTTAAGTCAATTGCTTGGTCTCTGGATGCCCCATCCGGTGGTTTACCAGCGCCTCTAGCAGCATTGCGTTTTCCAGCTAGAATTATCGCTTCTGCCACCGACTGCGTAGGCTTCTGACTGAGTGGCGCATGGTTGGAAGGCTTCAACAAAGGGGGAGAACAGCGCTTGGAGTTCTGGTTTGACGAGATATGAAGTCAGCTTCACAGGCATGCTATCTGATTTATTCAAAGAAAGCTTACCTTCGGTGCCTGTTCAGGAGTATTTGGTATTTTACCTCTGGCTGGTTGGGTCGAAGAAGTAGGCTCCAATCCCAAGTCAGCATTTAAAGGCCGTATATCCTTGCTCCTCAAAGAGAAGTGCTTCTTATGACGTATGGAAACTTTTGGCAACTGCGTGAGCGAACTTGCTCCCGGCGTCACCAACGAAGGTGGGCCCTGAGCAGATCCAGCATCGTTCTTCTTCCCGATGTTGCCCACAGAAACCTTTATGAGGTTCTTCAAAGGCGTAGGTGGCTGCGAGAACGCGGCCCCCTCGGAGGAGGAAGTCGCAGGTGGTAAAAGGTCAGGCTTGGTCAGAGATCTGCATTCCGGTAAATGAGGTGCCGTGGAGCTTTTGGGCTTCCGCATGGTTGAGGGTCCAGGCTGGGCTAGTGAAGTGGCGGGAAGACTTGAGGTGAGGGGAAGGACGGTCGGGCTTGTAGGTTGCACTGGGGGACGATTGAAGATGGTAGTTGGATTCTTCGGGATAGATGGAGTCTCGCGCGCTTTGAGCGACCGATGAGCATGTGGAGGTGAAGTCGACATGACGATATCGCTGTCTGCCTTACGGTTGGGCTGTGGTGGAATCTGAGGCCGAGAGAGCGAAGGTGAAGAGGGAGAAGGCGGTGATGGAGGCTCAAACTCGCTGTCGATACCCATAGGATCATCAGATATCATTCCAGTGGACTGTGTCGTCGACTGGCGACGAACTGGAGGTCTACGAGGACCCATGGGAACACTGGATGGTACACACATCGACTGAGACGTTGAATCTGGAGAAAGTTCACGAGCATTCATGGGATCGTCGGTCGAGTAATGACGGACTGGAGAGTCACGAAGGGGTCGACTTAGAATTGCAGAAGCAGTAATCGGGGCCAGAGTAGCAGAAGGCGGTACCGGCTTGCTCGTCGACGCGACAGGTCCTTTTGGAGGCTCATCGTCACCAGAGCTAAGCTCAATAACCTCTGTATCCGGGTTCGGCATGCTATAGCGATAGCGCGCCTTTTTCGGAAGAGGTCGCGAGCGAGGCTTAATTAGAGGGGGAGACTGCGTGGATGGTGACACGCGAGTACGCAAACGTGCGCGTTCCTCCCCCCCAGAGGAAGAGAGTTCGAAGACTTCATCTGCGGGAATAGGAGCTGTGTTTACGTGCATTGGGCGTGGACTGGGGAGAGGGGGTAGGGAATCGGAGTCGGAAATTTCGATGACCTCCGATGGGAGTCGTACGGGGACAGATTGGCGGGGGCCTCTGTTCTTTGTCTTGTGAACTATACAAGAGTTGAGTATACACGACAATTTAACAAGCAATGACGTACATTTCTGCTTGAGCTTGATTGAGCTTGGGGGCGCGAACGTGACGGGAGCCACCGTCTTCTTTTCCGAGGCGCGCGCTGTCTTCGAGGTCATGTTTCTACTGGAGCTGGATGAGGGTGGATAATAGGGGGAGGAAGGAGAAGGAGTCCTTGATTGAGATGGACCTGGAACAGAACGCTTGGAGGGACTGTGAATGCCTAACTTTGACAAGGAAGCCTTTCCTGAAGCTGAGGTCGCATCAGCTAAGCTGCATAAACAACGGAGTAATCCAAGAATCCTTACCACTAGAAAGCTTTCCTTTATCGCCAGTTGATTTGATGGCAGTTGCAGAACTGGAGGCGTCGTCTTTTCCTAAATTTGATGAAGGTGCTTTCCCTGATCCTAAAGCCGAATTAGCCCAGCTCCATAAAACATCATAAAGTAACCAATGCATCCTCACCGCTAGGGGGTTTTTCTTTATTTCCAATTGGTTTGGTTGCTGATATAGAACTGGATGCGGTGCTTTTTCTCAAATTTGACGAGGATGTCTTCCGCGATACTGAAGGTGAACGAGGTAAGGCCATAAAAACATCGCCCAAGTAATCCAAGTGTTCTTACCATCAGGGAGCTTTCCCTTATTGCTAACTGGGTTAGTGATCGACGAACTGGACGCAGCACCTTTTCCCACATTCAAGGATGTCTTCCGTGATATTGAAGGCGAATTAGGCAAGGCTATGAAAACATCCTCCATGTGATCCAAGGCGTTCTTACTGCTGGGGAGCTTTTCTTTATCATTTGATGATTTTCTAGCTGAGATAGAACCAGACCCAGTGGTCTCCGCGAAAGTTGGTATCGACGGCTTCTCTGACCCTAAGTACAAAAAAATCAGAAAACTAGAGAAACATACAAAATAAATGAATAACACACTACTAGCATGTTTTCCTTTATCTCCAGACGATACACTAGACGACTTGGAACCTGATCTACTTCCAACCTCTCCAGATTTCTTCAGCAAGTTAGGGAAGAGCGGGTCCATTGGATGAGGGTGTGCCGGTGGCACTGGACTTGTCGTTGCAGATGTGCCTTCTCTGGGTCCTGATATAGTGCTTATACCCTTGCCTTTCCCCTTGTTCCGTGAACGTTTGCGGACCTTCGTCTTCGCGCCGGAGTCTGCGCCCGTCTTGCGGAAGTTCAGGCGGCCCAAGTTAGGTATTTGCTGTGCCGAGGAGGAAGCTATAGGAAGTTGTCTAAGGGATGAGGTAGATGCGGACCCGGAGGGGTTGGAGGGCGGTGGGAAAGGCCTGGGCGGTGATGGTGGTGACATGGGCACGCTTGCAGGTGCGGCTTTCGATGGAGAAGTCATCATAGCACTTACTGTAGGAAGTATAATCAGCCATATAAATCAAGGTTAGAATTTGAGATGAGTTATAAAGCACCTTGAGCAACAGTATGCGTGGACCTTTTTGTCCCTTCCACCCCCTCCATTGGAGTAGCGTATCTCGCCCTCTTCGGCGTCTCCCCCCTTATCGACCCAGAATTGCCCCTCCTCTTCCTAAAACTACCACCCAGCGACAGTTCCTCACCTTCTAGCTCATCCTCCTCCTCCAGTTCATCTTCCGACGACGGGTTCGCAGAAGACCGTTGCGAGTTTTCTACCAAGTTCAAATATACAATCAGATTCCCCTGGAATAATTTCCGCGCTGAAAGAAGACATACCTTCCGCGTGAATCGCAGCCCACGTTGGCCCAGGGGACGAGGAGGACGGCCGTCCCGCTGACATTGCGCTCAGGCGTGTCGGCAGTTGTGAGGAACCTTTAGCAGAATTGGTTATGTAATACGCGACTTCGTGCCTGGCTGCTAATTATACTCTACAGCACAAGCGCTTTTAAAGCGCCCAAGGTCAAGACTGATCTCTACGTTTGGGAATAAGTAAAACATTGCAACATAGATGGTAAAATACAGATAGTGGTGTGTAATATACATGGGTATTATAGTATATTGTGAAAGCGTGTATCAGATATCATGATCATCTAAACATTATTCAAACTTCATGGCGGCGCGCCCGGCCCAATGATACCCAGCATGCTCTTCCTCTGCCCCTTCCTCCTCTCAAGCAGAGTTGAAAGCATCGCCGCAGGCCACATCACACGCGCCCATAAGCCCCACTGTCTTCCCTGCTCTACATCCTTTTCTTCCTTGCCAATTCCCATCTGGAACGCCACGACGATCCATGCAGTGAGCACCGTGAGCGGAACGCTGCACGCGATGTACTCCCACAGAGTGGCTCGGCTCCCCGGAACGATTTCGCTGACGTTCATGCCAAATACTGTCTAAAAATGTCCACGAATAGGTGGCGATAGGGAGGAAACGGAGAAATTGAAGCACTTACCGCGACGAAGGTGGCAGGGAGAAACACCATGGTGAGGTATGATATCTGTATCATCGCTAGAAGTGCCATATCAGTAGCTGCATGCCGTATGGAAGAAAGGAAAGTATTAAGATACCCTCGCTATCCCGCAGAGAAGCCTCCGTGAGCTCCGCCATCCGTTTGCTATCCTCAATATTGACACTGCTGAAAGCCTGCGGAAATCCCCAACATTGAACACCCTTCTCCTCCCCCAAAAACAGCCAAAGCAAGCGAAGGCTCACCAAATCCATAACATTCCCCACTCTCTGATCTAGCACCTCCCTCAGCCCTTCCAGCCTCCTAACCTCCTCCACTAGTCGCGCACACTCCCTCTGCACGACTTCCTCCTCCGTGCTTCTTTCTTCTCCAGGGAAAAAGGTTGGGTTGTCCAAGGCGGGGTACGGGGTGGACAGGACAAAGGCCAGCGTCTTGCGGAAGTCGGCGAGGAGCGAGGCGTAGTGCAGGAGGTGTGCACGGATGACGTGCAGCTCGTGCGTGAGGGGGAGGGTCGTTTTTGTTAGGATGCGAGATTCCTGTGATAGTAAATCAGTTTCCTCCTTTTTCTTGACCCCACATCGGGCCAAAGTTCAAACGGGACACACCAAGAAACACACATGCTCCTCCAGCCCCTGCAGCGCCTCTTCCCACGCATACACCGCGTACCATAGCACGCTCAGCAGCACCACGCTGGGGTCGCGTGTGCGCCGGACGATGTCGTTCCAGTACACGCTGCGGCCCGTCGCGTGCATACGCGCATGTAGCGCAGCAGCGGGTGTGGAGCGATGCTCCAAGGGCGGGTGGTACGAGAGGAGGGTGCTGCTGGCGGGGGCGCGCACCATGTAGAGTGCGAGGAGGGAGGGGAGGAGGATGCGGTCGGCTGTGCATTGAGAGTAGGTGAGTTCAAAGTGGAGTTATTGGAGAGAGGGAAGTAGTAAACAGTAAAAGAAGGGTGCGTACTGGAACTCAGTAAGAGTGGGGCTTGGGTATCGATGATCTGCTCTGACGGTGCATGCGCGTTACGGCTGACTGTGCTTGCGCTGTAAACCGACTCCGGGCTCGGAGGGACGGTGCTCGGATTGGGGATGGCGCGGATGAAGGTGAGTGTGATGCTGATATCTGGATTATTAATGGCAGTTAGTTAGAGGAGACCGAGGAGGTGAAGGAGTGCACGGTCGCTGTGTCTGGGAACGACATTCTCCTGAAATCGTGCGGGAATCCAGCCAATAGCAGACGAGAAGAAGAACGGCTCGATGGTGAACTTCGTCCCAAGGACCTGCAGCACTGGGCCTGTCATGTTCTCCACAAACAGCGCCCGGACACGCGTATCTTCCGGACGCTACGTATAATATCTCCATTGAACCTTCGCAAGTCCCTCACACAAAACAAAATACTCACATCCCTCGCTAAAATCCTCCAATACCCCTCCCCCTCGTCCTGCCCCTGCCCCCCTCCCCAATTTCCGCCCCCAACCTCATGTGTCTCCGCTCGCACGAACCTCCCCTCCTTCGTCACATCCAGCTGGTAAACCTTCGCTGCGCCGTGGTCCCTTGGCCCGCGGAGCACTTTCCCGATGCGGCTCGCGCGCTGCTGCGCCGGGGTCCAGTTTGGAAAGAGGGCCTGTGGGTACTTGCACCAACACGCGAGGCCGGGGGCGGCGGTGTGCGGACAGCGCGCGGAGAGTGGGGGTTGGGACCAAGGGTCAAGGATCTCAGTTGGATCGACCTGTATTCGTGGTAGAAATGTTAGTGGGGTTTTGGGAACTAGGAATGTAATAAGGAGCCTTTGCCTCAGTGTCGAGATCGAGGAAGGGCCAAGGCCCTAAGAAGACGAATGGTAAGGCTTAGGTTGAGCACACCAAGTGTCCAAGCTCACCTGAGGGCGCGCCGTGCCGATGGCTTGGGGCCGGGACGCGCGGGGGCAGCGCGGCTGATGGCGGGGGTATCAAAAGGTTGGAAAGCATTGTAGTCCAGAGGGGTGGAAAGTCTAAATCCCACTACCAAGAGTCCAAGCGTCAGGAGTGAATCAAGAGCTATTTGCCTAGAGATACAAAGTGTCTACAAATGCTATAGATGAGCGAGCGGTCAGAGATGTCCTGGGTGTCCAGAGATGCCCCGAGTGTCTAAGATGCACCGAGTCGCGAGTATCCTTGTATTTTGCTTGTCCCTCGGAATCACTTGTCTTTCAAGTAGATATTGTGAAAAGTAGATGCTGTGAATCCGAGCTAAGCGGGGCCGTCTCCTCGATGCCCGGCAATGGCGTGTATTTGAGTATCCTCGTCCAAGCCGCAGTCGCGTGCTGTTTATCCCAGTGATCTCAATGAAGAGATACAGACGCCCAAGCCACGATGGTGGGCGTTAAAACCAAGGTCGTTGCGGTCGTAAAGCGCCCGTAGTCGACGTCGATGAGCACGCACACGTGCGCGATTCTCACTTGCCGGGTGCCCGGTGATGCCACCTCATGCTCACGCACTGCCATGGAGTTGGCCCATCCGGCGTTCGCTTCTCAGACTCCTTTCCTCAAAACGGCACCAAGCTCTCGTTATTTCGCAGGGTTTCCTTACTAGATCCCATAGACGCTTGCCCCCTGTCGGCCGCGGTGGAACTTCGAAGTGCAAGGCAGTGTATCTATGACGCTCTGACTGCCATTTACCCCGAGATTCCTGGACCTATTCGCTCGAAATCGGCCAAGAGCCACGTATTCTGCCTGCCAAGCTGCTACTGAAATCCTTCCAGAACTCATTTCCAAGTGGTGCCAATCGATTGGCAGTGCAAAAAGATCCGACCTTTCTCCACTCGCTACAATCAAGCTGCATACTTATTCAATTTGCACTCGAACACCACTTCTACTCGACTTCCTCCTGTACTCCTACTGGGAGTCGTCGACCGTCTCGAGATACACGAACGAGGGTGGTCTATACTGGAATTATACCCTCGATAAGTCAAATAAAGCAAGATGACGGTCTCCGGCCCAGCCATTGGAACCATTGTTGTCTTTATATTCTCTATCATCTTCGTCATATACCCTGTCTCCTTCCCCGTTCGCCTGCCTTACATTGGCCGCAGACGAGTACCTATCAACCTTACGACCGCTCCAATCCTCGCGATTGCTATTCTTTGGGCTGCGCAATGTTTGGGTCCGACGCAGGTGAGGGCGCCTATCTCATCAGGTTCTGACTGCCACTTATTTTGTGCTGTATGTGTATAAAAGATTCGACTCGGTATTGTGTGAGTGATTCACTTCTTCCCCCACCTTGCGTAGTGTACCATTTGCAAAGGCACTTGGATGCTGAGCATTTGGCGAACGCCCGCTCTTCTATTTATTTATCCCGCTTATTCTCATATCTACGACCTAAAATCTGTCTTCTTTTCCAATTCCAAATATACATTCTTTCATCTTCCAAGACTCGTCCCTATAAGAAATATCTGACTTTGCACACTAGCGGCACTGACGGTGTGAAGCCGTACAATATCCTAATCCTCTTCTTCTCCCTCGCGTACATGGCCATCACCCTCGATATCACGGGCGTCCTGCAGGCCGCCGCCTTCTGGGTCAGTAACAAAGGTGGCTCGAACGGCTGGAAGCTCTATGTCTACTTCTACATGATGCTTACCGTGCTCAGCGTGTTTCTGGGCAATGATCCTGTTATTCTGTCGGGGACAGCGTTTTTGGTGTATTACACTAGGGTGCAGGAGGTGCGCTTTCCTGCTATATATACGCCGCTATGGGGAGACTCATAGTTTCATACTAGCTGAGGCCTACCTCGTGGCTTATCTCCGAATTCGCAGCAGCCAACACAGCCAGCATGGTCCTCTTCGTTGGGAACCCAACCAACGTCGTCATCTGCGAAGGCTTCCGCGTCAACAATGCCGCCTTCACGGCGTACACCATCCTCCCCTTCCTTGCGTGCAGCGTCACCTGCCTCGTCGCACTCTCCATCCAATTCCACAGCCCCAAGCACATCCCCCGAAAATTGAACGTCGCGGGTGACCTCGACGTGCGTTCCGTGCTCCTCGACCCCTTCGGAGCGTGGGTTGGCAGCATCCTCCTCGGCACATGTCTCGTCGTCATCATCGTCGTGAGCTTCTTCCATGTCGACGTGTGGAAGATCAGCCTTCCATTCGCGGTGGCAAAGTGGTTGTTCGACATTGCCTGGGATAGATATCGCTATCAAAAAGGGTGGCCGATGTTGGGAAAGCTGCATAGAAACCAGAGGAAGAACTCGGATGAGAGCATGGATGTGGGGCAGGCGGAGGAGGAGATTGTGGTCAACCAGTTGAAGATGCACCATTCAAGGCAGGAGGGGAGCGTCGCTAAGGAGGAAGAGGGGGGGCCGATGGTGGAAGAGCCAACGCCCTTGGGTGAGAGGGGGCTTCCGGCACGGAATGTCACATTCGACGTTCCTCCCTCACCCGTGCTCCCCGTCCTAGAGTCAGCAACCCAGACGCGCGTGAACTCGCGCTCCAACACCGGCAGCACCGCAACCTCCGCCACCCTCCACACACACCCAATCACATTCGCCACACCCTCCGGGCCCTTCCCCCGCTTCAGCGTCGCATACTTGCAGTATAAGCACCACTTCGCCAAGCACCTCCCTACACTGTACACCGCACTCCCCCGTCTGCCATTCGCCCTCGTCCCGTTTGCCTTCTCCCAATTCATCCTCATTGAAGCCCTTTCGCACCAGGGATGGATCGACATCTTCGCCGGCTGGCTCATCCGCGCGTCGCATCGCGAGGTGTTCCCCACCATCTGGCTCGTGGGCGTCCTCGGCGTCATACTGTGCAACATCAGCGGCACCAACATCGGCGCGACGATCCTCCTCACGAAGGTCGTGCGCGCCTCGGGGATGCCGGACCACACCGCACGTGCGGCGGCCATCGCGCTGGCTGTTGCGAGCAATATTGGCGCAGTGAGCTTCACGTTTAGTGCCAGTCTCGCGGGCTTGCTGTGGCGGCAGATTCTGGAACAAAAGGGGATACATGTACGGCAGTGGGAGTTCGCGATGTGGAATGCGCTCCCGCTGGCGGTTATGACTGCGGTGGGACTAGGCGTGGTGTGTGCGGAGATGGCGGTGCTGTATTAGAGATCTGCGGGGCGGGGCGGGGGCGAGTGATGGCTGGGGTATGCGCGCCCCGTTCACCTGCGTCGGCGGATGGCACACTGAGATTGGCGCCCGGATGTCAGCACGTCCCCTGGCGAACAACCAGCCACCCCGACGTGATACTCGGGGCTGCGCCACCGTCTCGACGTCAGTCATAAGCACCTGGCGCTGAAACACCAGGGCTAGCCGCGTCTCATGTATAGAGCCCTACCTATTCCTAGAGTTCCATCATGTCCAGATGAAGGACTCGGCTAGCCAATAGTGCGTAGATGATAAGAACACATTTTCTTCCAGACATGGTTTGTTCCTTTATTGCTTTCTACGTTTTTGTACGTGTACGGGATACGGTACCATCCGTTGTGTATCATAGCGGCCTGCATTTATACGTATTGCAGTATCGAAGTGAGAAAAACATCGCCTACATATGGCCATCACCCTACCATCTTACATCTTGGTATTTACTTACTATCATCGCGGGACTGCCCCTCGAATCTCGGCCTGCTCAGTGGACGTTTCTGAAAGAAACAGTTGGTGTCGCAATTCCTTTGTTGCTGGGAGTATTTGAAGGACGTAGATCGCGGATCAGCGCTTTTATTTCAACTATACGACCCTTATATGAAGTCAACCATATGCCTGAATCCCACCTATAGGCCATCTGTAACCTTCCTCCAGCATAGAAGATAAGGCGCGAGGTAGCATGCCATTCAAGTGTAGTGCCGGAACTTGACAACATCAATTGGGCATCTTGACAGTTCGAGTTTAAGCGACCTTGAGCGCATGTTGTGTACTGCAAGAGTACATATCGTTGATGTGTATATCCACCCTACTTACTCTGCCATAAACTTACCTGAGCTTGAAAGATGACTAGTGACGTATAAAGAAAATCCCTCACCAAATAGGCCCACACCAATTTGAATATCGGTGACAGGCGCGATCATGTATCTGGGTACGCGCCCGACGATTGTCCTTAATGGGGAACGATCACGCCTTCCTGCAATCGGATCGGCGGGGCGCGTGCAAACGTGCACAGAGGTCTTTCAAATGCGATCGCTGTGTGTGGTGCCCCCGACCCCCTGTCTTCCATCCGATGACCGTCGGCGGAGACTCGTTACAAAGAGAGCGGAGGAAAATCGTCAGTCGCGTCATTTTAGACTAACTATGCGAAACGCGATGCGTGCATGTGGTGGATGTGCATGATACGCGATCCCCTGGCGTGCCGCCACCAGAGATTATCGCAGGGCGGACACGCGTCGACTCACGAGGCGTGCCAAAGGTTCCCTAGACGATATAAAGAGGACCTAGAAAATTAGTCAGGGCGCAATGGACGTCGGGCGATTTGGATCGAGAGGGCAGGCTAGCCGCTGGACTCCCCGAAGGATATTTTTTATGTGGCTTGATGACCCTTGAACTGGGCGGTGGGAGGCCTGGCTAGCGTCGTGCTGGACCTTGGTGAGAGCGGTCCACGTGGGTCTGTGATAATACGCACCAAGACGAGCTGTGGCCATATGTTCCAGGACTTGTCTGAGTCGTGCACACTGCAGAGCATAGCGTCGTCGTGTGCAACGCCAGCGCTGGGTAATCAATGCCAATAAATTTCTTCGGTCGCTGGCAGTTGGCCGGAAGTTAAGAAGAGGTTAGTTTAGAATTCTGAAATACATTATTGTGCTAGGCCCGAGATAAAATAATTATAGGACCGTCGAAATATATGGCGCGAGGAAGAAAATGCCTCGAGGACCCAGCGCCACTATCGCAGTCCAGATAGAGGGCGGGCGTTCCATTATCTTCGTTTTCGCGATAAAGATTCAGAACGAGACGAGAACAGAGACATCCAGTAGAGGCAACCCACGATTCG
>JASFDH010002111.1:0-11972 GCA_036937195.1 Nidularia pulvinata | reverse complement strand
TATTACCTTCACCTCCTTGGAGTTGGAATTCAATGGGGATGAGACCAGATCCAGCGTCGAATGGAAGTCTCATGTGCGATATGGCTTTGCTAGGCGCTCGGAAGGGCATTCCTCGAGCTATCGAAAACATAGCTATATTTTTTGACGCACTTGGAGTTCTCCATACTCTTGAATCCTCCGATTCTCGACCTCGCATTGAACCGTATTTCACGATGCCGCCACGGAAGCGTTAATCGAGGCGCGATCGACCCTGTCGCGATCGGCAAAGTCTCCGATGCTGATCGAAGACCTTCCCACGGGACATATTCCCTTCTCCACTCCAATCAAGTTCTGTCAACAGCACCTGGATCATCTTCTCGAATGTATATAATGCGGGACCGTCTTGCGCGCCTTATTTCCTGCCCCCCAGCATGTCACGATCGGAGAGCCCCCCAAATGAGCTCGGAAATGAGAAGACGCAGGTGCAGGACAGGACCGAGGATGTCTTCGACGAGGAGGGCGCTATGGATCCTATCTACCACGCGAAGGTGCACGTTCTAAATAATGCAATGCAAGAGATAGGTATGGGGCGGTATCAGTGGTAAGCGCTGGATTTATTTCTTCTATTCTGTGTTCTGACGTGGCGCATGCGCAGGGGACTCTTCATCGTCACTGGGTTCGGGTGGATGGCGTGAGTGGCTTGTCAAGTTCCAGTGGCCCCTTAATGTTCTCAACGCTGTCATTGCTTTGATATCTCAGGGATAACTTATGGCCAGTAAGCGCACTTGCATGTGTGCTTACCGCGGTAAGCTGACCTGCGCAGATCGTAACAGGGCTTATCTTGTCGCCGGTTGTGAATGAATTCCAGTTTAAAGGCCCATTTTTGAAGCTGGGCCAGAATATCGGACTTTTGGTTGGGGCTGTCTTCTGGGGTGTTGGATCTGATATATGGGGGCGAAAGTACGCATCTACACGGTCTTGGAATGACAGATACTGACTGAACTCGCTAGAATATCGTTCAATGTCACGCTGCTTATCACCGGTGTTTTTGCTATGGCGGCAGGAGGAGCTCCCAACTTCATCGCGTTGACATCTTTTGCTGCAGTTTGGTCTATAGGAGTCGGTGGAAATTTGCCTGTGGATTCTGCCATATTCCTCGGTATGCCCTAACACTACGACAGTCTCCGCCACCAAGCTAAACGCGTCCTTATAGAGTTCGTGCCAGCCTCGCATCAATATCTCCTTACTGTCCTATCCATATGGTGGGCATTTGGCCAGCTATTCGGTAGTCTCGTACGTTCTGGCGTCTTAAACTACATATACATTATCGCGGCTGACACCTCGAACCCCCCAGATCGCCTGGCCCCTAATCGGCAAGTTTTCCTGCTCAATACAAACGCCCCCAAATTGTCCTCGATCATCCAACCAAGGATGGCGCTACTTCCTCTTCACGATGGGCGGGCTCATGCTCATCCTCTGGGCCATCCGCTTTTTCCTCTTCACCCTCTACGAGAGCCCTAAGTACCTCATGGGTCGCGGGCGCGACCAGCAAGCCGTCGATGTCGTGCATAAGGTTGCGGAGCACAATGGGAAGACATCGAACCTTACGATTGAGGATCTGAGAAGCGTGGGGAAGCTGGTGCCGGACGCTGAGGTGACGCTGGATACCTCGGTCAGAGGTGTGATGAGAAGGCAGTTGGCGAAGTTCGATGGGAACCATGTGAGGCCGCTGTTTGCGACCAGGAAGCTGGCTTATTCGACTGGTCTGCTGATTGTACTCTGGGGTGCGTGCATTACTTGATCTCGATCGCATCCTTGTGGCTAATAGTTGTGCAACTTTTAGCTCTGATTGGCCTTGCATTCCCCCTGTGAGTTACCCTTCCATGACCTCGTTGGCACGACTAATTCCCGCCCCATTTGTGGATAGGTATAACTCTTTCGTTACGTTTTAGTAAGTGGAGCTCGATGATTATGTTCCTTCCACCTGGATCTGATAGAAACACCTTATTAGTTTGGCAACTAGAGGCGCAGAATTCGGCGACGGGTCGGTGTACATTACCTATCGAAATGTGAGTTCATCTTCCCATCCAGGTTTCTCATACTAATTCGTCGACTGAACCATCCAGCAAGTCATATTGAGCGTCATCGGTGTCCCTGGTGCGCTGATTGCAGGATACCTAGTAGAAATACGTGTACTTGGCCGCAGGGGAACTTTAGGTTTATCCACTCGTGAATACGCGCTCTCTCTATCTGCTTTAACTTCTTGCTAAGCCGTATCGTCAGTGCTCACTGGAGTCTTCATCCTCGCCTCCACCACCTCGCGCAGCTCCAACGCGCTTCTCGGATGGAATTGTGCCTACAGCTTCGTTAGCAACGTGATGTATGGCGTCCTGTACGCCATCACTCCGGAGCTGTTCCCTACGAAAGACAGAGGAACGGGGAACGCGCTCGCAGCTACTGCGAACCGGATATTCGGAATCATGGTACGCCTACGTTCTCTTAGCAATATCGAAAAATGGCTGATGAAGCTACTGCGCGCAGGCACCTATTATTGCCTTGTACGCTAATCTTACGACTTCTGTGCCGATCTTTATTGCTGGTGCTATCTTTTTGGTTGCTGGATTTATTGCGTTCCTTCTTCCTTTCGAATCACGGGGAAAAGCTTCTATGTAAAACCGCTTGTTTATGCAAAACATGTATATTTACTATCTTTGCCGCATCCCGATGAAGCTGCGACATGCGTATCACAAACAATGTCCTTAATTTCTTTCCCAGCCCCTTGCAATTGAGGAAGGTATTCTGCCATTTCTGGACGTTCCAGTGGCTGTTGCCAAATAGAGTCAAATCATACTTCGTTTCATCTTCACCTCAATGTCGGCGCTCTTCCGGAAACCACTACGCGCTTGGAATCCTAGAAATTTAATATAGATGACAAATATTCAAAAACCCTCACGCGTGGTGCTGTACATAGATGTCTCACCATTTACGTATGTCGTGACTCTTTTCGAGTGTGTAGGCGTCTTAGGTGAGTCGGAGTCAATTTCTGTCTCGGATCCGGATATTTGAATGGCATATTTAGGGCAGTGCACTGAAACCATGGCGTAAACCGCCAATACAGGATATAAGCTCGTGAGTTTTTTTGAGACAACTCCAAGCTGCCAGTCAGCTTTGGTAGCTCATTTTCATCCCATGGCCACTTCATCACATCGCCTCCTCTCACGTCTTTACCATGACTTGGCCGAGCTGAAGGACGAACCGTATCCTGGTGTCACTGTATTCACTGACGATGCTGATATTCGCCGCTTCTGCCTCGTGCTCACTCCATCTAGTGGTCCCTGGAAGGACCTCGCCCTACATTTTGATGTACGGCTTCCTCTTGACTGGGTGCGTAGCATATATGTTTCAGACACTAGAGTTGACTCACCCCTCGTATAGCCAGCTTCGCCTCCTCTGGTTTCTAGCAGCGTGGACATCGAGCATCCGAACCTGTTGGGAAGCTACGTATGCTGTGATCTGTTGAAGGCCCATGTCTATGCGGAAGCTGGATACAATGGAGGGTAAGCATTCTAGCTTCACAGGTTTATCTATTTGTCACTAATCCCTAAATCCATCCCACGATAGGTACACCCCGGCATTGACCCTTCGCGGTCTTTTCCTCCAATTCCAGACCTTCTTCTCTAGCACCAAGGTGAGCAAGCTGTGTCCATCGTTGTATTCGAACGTAGCTTAAGTTTTTTGCAAGGTCGATCAAGACTATGGCGGGACGATCGACATCGGCGATTCACTAGTGAACGTGTACTGCCTTGAATCCGATTTTAAGAACAGGCCATTCGAACTTGAGACTTGTTTGCTTTGTGGCTACAGGCCATGCTGTTGCCGCGCTGAGCAGCGTCGTCAAGCAGATTTCGAGAAACTGTGGAGCTCCAATGCATCTCCTGAAAGTATCATCAATGATTCCAGCCTCAGTATGGACTCGCATGTCCTGCATAAAATGAAGCGAATGAACACTAGTGCTGGGAAGCTGCATCGGTTTGAATATCGAAATCCCAGGTGGACAGCCACATACAAATCAATTGTAGGATGGAAATGCCATAAATGTCCGTACGGTTCAGAGGAGTTTCCTCATTACCAAGCCACTCCACCACCGGATCTCATAGATGTTGACAACTTCAATATCAGTCTAACGTGCGCATCTCCTACGGCATGCCATTTAGCGATCCTGAACGATGACACCCTTGCTGAGCTAGCATCTCACCTGACGTCAGAAAGCCTACTTTCTCTGGCCGAAGCGTATCCTCGTTTCCGTCAAGTTTCTGAATCGCTACACATTCTCCTCCAGCGCGAACTGAGATGTTTCTTCCTGCGGACATCTCTGCGGGATTCCACCCTCGGGATCGGGATTACCTTCGACGCGAAGTCTCGTATGCTGTCGTCTGCTTTCGAGTGGATTAGCGAGGAAGCATTCGTTACGCATGCGGTCCGGAAGAGTATCGAGAAACAAAGTTTCGAATTCTTCCTTCCTCTGGCATTCAGTCGTTATCACTTCGAGCGTGCCCAGAACGCCATTTGGAGTTGCTTGGACGTCATAGACTCCGCCATCAGGCAAAATGAGACTGCTTCCAATAAAAAAGGACGCCGGAACATCACTTCGATAGTATCTCCCGTGAGGAAACCGCACGATTCTGTCCGGGTCATCTTCAAAATGATGAACAATACCGTCGTCTCCCTAATGAAGTCGTGTGATAATGCACTAGGTTCTTCGCCAACTTCGTCTAAGACGCTTCTCCGTGCCTCCGAAAAAGCAGTGGTATCATATTGCCATCTCTTCCATCTTCTTCTCTGCTTATGTCGTTCAGTTCCTGGCGTGCTTCACGATGCGACGGTCCATATATGTCGGTTCCTCTCTAGTCCCAGCAATCGAGATAAAAAGCATGTACCTGACATAGGAGAGTTCATCGTCTCGATTACGCTAGCACTCGTCGTGCCGCCTTCTTCCGGAGACATTCCTATAGCATGGGAAACACTTAGTGGTCCCTTCCTGGAGGAAGCAATCACGCGTAATGTTCGCTGGATGCTCAAGGAATCTCCCCTGCTGGAGGTCATGGAGACAGGTGCCAGCGACTACCGTCTGAAGACTACATTCACAAGTTCGAAAACGAGTCTCCGTCTGATGATGTTCCAGATGATATTCCTCAGTATGTTCATCGAGGAATATGCATCCAACATCTCTCGCCTTGACGACAACTACGGATTCCCGCAGAAAGAGCTGCCAGAACGTATGGTGCAGGAGATTAAGAAGATTTACAAGATTGATGCGTGGCCTGAGTTTTTCCGCCGAGTCCGCTATGCCAAGGGGTCCACCTTCACAAAAGAACAGTTCTGCGGTCTACTTAGACAAGCGGTGCAGCGGAGCGCAGAGAAAGGATATCACATTCCAACGAGGGGGACGGCATTTCAGGTGTTGTGTGGAAGAAGGGCGGCCCTTGAAAAGCATCCTAAGTAGATTGATAAGACTATGGTTTTTTGGCACCAGATTTCAGACCCTGAAATATATTTGAGCTGTTATATATAATAGTTTATAGTAGTAGAAACACCGCTAACAGTGAAAAAGTTTCGATGAAGCTCCAGGTAGCCCTTGCATGGCCCTCAGCAACCCTCCGCCAATTAACTCTGCATTGGAAGAATTAGTCTCCCGTATGTAGTAAGTAAATGGTAAATGCGCCGTGTCCACGTCAAAATATACATCGGAAGCTGTTGCCAAAATACCGCCAAATATTCGCATTGATCAAACATTGAGCCAATGGAATCCTTTCGTCCAATCCGAAAATACAGACGACTTCAATACTTACTCGATTACCACTTCCAATTCTATTAGATGACTTGAGTTCAACCCCTCTGGTCAGTTCCTCATGAATACAACCATATAGCGAATGGTCACTTTCATTGTAACCTGTCGGAGCAGGCAGTGCATTGGGGTGATGGAAACTTAACGCTTCTCGGAAGACCACAGGCCTAAGGGGATCTTAGTTCCAGTCGTGCGCTCATTATTGCATAGATATGCCACTGGGCGCCTGTGATACGTGAACGCTGGTAGAAATAGTGGATTCTTCAGAGTCCAGCAGACATTGGGTATCGGTAGATATTTGAGTCACATGAATCATAACATCTACGATGCCGGATCCTTACCGGCAAACTGACAGGGAATGCTATCTCAGTATAAGTTACCCACTTGAAGACTGCTACACATCCTGTTGACGTCCACTTCACTGCTATCCACCGGCGAATGACTTACAGCATCAGGTCTGGAGAAGTCGTTACCCCTTCACGTCGTTCCTGGTGTTAGCTAGAGCATCGCCTCAGGTGGTGTATAAATAACTGACGAACGCTATTCGAACGCCCTCCCGAGCCCTTGTTACATTTCTGGCACTAGCTTTCGAGTCAGTTATTTCATACTCTAATGGGTTGTCTCCAATCGTCAGTCGTGCACCAAAATGAGAACGACCTTCGTGAGTGAAATCATCTTCCTTCAAGTGTGGAGCAATTGCGCTAATATCGTGTGCTTTACAGCAGTGCGATCTACAGAACCCAAGACAGTTACTTTTCCTACGCTCGAGGAACTTCAGCAGGGGGAGTTGAGTGACAGTAATTCCAACGTGAAAACCCAGTGGCACATTGCACCTACATTCCTTAATTCTCGCCACGCTCAGTCAGACTCTATATTCCTGAGTATCGCTCCAGAACTTCGGGAAAACATCTATCTCGCTCTACTCCTACCACCGCAGGATTCAAGTTCAATGCCGTTCACCACAGACTTGAAGCACCGGAAACACAAATTTGGCCAGCCAGCACCTCTAGATTGCCACCACTTCAGAGAAGTGTACAATTACTACCCTCTCAACTGCCCATCTGCTTTCACTGTCCCAGCTACTCTCCTTCTCCTCACCTGCCAACGGACGAATTTTGAAGTCCGCGGGATTATCGCCTATCTTCTCAAAAACAACACCTTGCGATACGAACTTGATGTGGAGACAAACGATGAGCAAGCGATATATCCAACTTGGACGCATATCCCTGCGTATTCGATGCACTTTCCCTATCTTGACGTGACTATACGCATGACGGGGGCGAGCACGAGACAGGAATCAGGCTGGAGATGGGGAAACGGGGGTCCGGGGAGGATGATCTCGGGTTTGTTTGCGATGCTCATGCGGTTTCTTGAGCGAGGACCACATTTCCTCGGGCCTAAACTACAGAATGAGAATACGCCGAAGAAAATCACGATAGGCACTTTACAAGTGAAGTTTCTTACGCCGATTCCACCTACTGGAACACGGCTTCTGGAACCTGGGTCATACGGTGATGGGGAATCAAATGAGGAAGAGGTGGTTGGATGTATACACCCTAAGACGGTGATACAAGACATAGCATACCGTGTGGATCGCATGGTGTCCGCGACGAAAGGGTATGAATTTGAATATCGAATAATTATAGCTGAAGGCGTTGGGAAAATCATGTTGTGCTGCGATGGCGAGGATAGTCATATATGGAATTTGGGAAATATGGAAAGCGGTTAAGTTGCCCACAGAAATCAGGGAATAAATACTATCGTTTTTAATTGAACTCCAGTCACCCTTGTTATTACCAGAAGTTGTATTGAAGTTGGAGAGAAATCTTGACACTTGTTGACCAAGTACTAGGGGCGGCCTTCAGGTAAGAATACAGTTGCTAGGCTTCTAGATTCGAGAGGAGGATAGTTTCCCAATCCCGATGCAGGCAACATTTGAACGTTGGACGTGAACCTTCGTTGCCTCTGGACATCTGAAGAAGCAATACACAGCAAATAGTTGGAGCAGCACTTCAAGCGGCATAAGACTGACCCGAGAAACGCGAGGTAAAGTAGCAGTAGCAGACGCGAAAGCTGCCACGCGCTCATGGTATCCCAGAATATTCCAGCTACAGTATTTCAAGCTACCCTGTTCTCGAAGAGATGCGCATTATTTGCGAAACCATCAACCTGCACCGAGGGCCTATCTAGTGCGAGATATAAAGTCGTCCGCCTCGTCCGCCTAAGGCAGAGCTATCGCACGTCGATGAAAATAGGAGCCATATTAATAGATGAGTGTTTAAATAATGAGAGAGCTCTATTTCGAATGAGTAACCGCGGGTGCCGAATCTGCCGATATGATTTCTGCTTCTTGGTCCTTGGACATAGGTTATGAGCGTCCTGAGAGGAAGTTGGAAGTAGTCACAGAGCAAGATAAGTAGTTCTCTGTCGAGCAATCATGAGACTTGAGCGTCGAGTATCGCGTGGGCGCAGCAGAGAACGAGGATGGAACGATGAGCTGCGGGTAGGCACCGAAGGTGATGGCCGTCGGATTTAGAATCAAACAAGGTGTCCGTCAATGTCCTTTGCAGCCTTCCTCCAGTGAACCCAACTATAATAGCTCGACCGCATAATGGCCGATCCGAGCTCGTCTGTTCTCTGGACACCTCCTGCTGCCAGCTCAAGCAGGATCCTCCCCACCCTCCGCATGCCTAACCGTCGCTCCACCCCGGTAGCGAGCCTGTCAAGGGTCGACGACAGTGACGATAGCGGCGCCGACTCTCCTATCGAGTCTGCGCTCGACTCTTCGGCTGCGCTCATTCTCGTGCATGATGATGAGGAGGATTCGCCTAACATCAACTTTGACTTCTCGTCGGACGACGAGGACGACCCGGACGATGTGCTCAGCCCACAGTTCGAGATACGGAAGGCTTCTATTCCACCATTGCCGCCATCCCTTGTTTTTCTTTACCTCATGGCGCCATATCTTAAGCTCGGGGCGATGTTCTTGCCTTACATTGAGCTTCCACTGAAGTATGGCCTCTCTGTGCTGCTGTGCTTTGCAGTCACCGCGGCGTTGGCGCGGCAGATATGGTACATGCTCGCGCGGTACCTCCGGAAAGCGGATATGGAAGAGGTGGTATGTGATGCTTTTGCAAGAGGGAGAGGGAAGGAACGACGACGAGAATTACTGAGAACCATAGTCAGGGCAGGAACAGGATCTATCAGCGTCCTGTTGGCCACAACGTACCTCCGCCGTATGTACATACTCCCTTCTTCTCAGTTTCTGCTGAATTAACCTCTCCCCAGGATCTGTACAGGTCGTGCTGCCACTTCTCCCTGAGAACCTTATACATCCTCTCTCCAGCCCTTTCCTGACTCTCGCATTCTCCCTCGTCGCCCTCATCCTCTGCTCGTCCTCACAGTCCCTTGCATCCCGCCCAGTGGTGTACGCAACCTGGCTTTCCATCGTCACCTACGTCGGCTGGCTGGGCTGCGTTGCCTATGCACACGCCAAAGGTGTGCTTGATGCCCACTCTGACTGGCTTAAGCTAGGCATATTATGGCAGGGCATCAGTGAGTCCCGGGAACCCAGTCGTGTTCATCCGTATCTAACCAGCTCCCATAGCTGCGACCGCCTTCGCATTCACTTCTTCATCTACGCTTCCACTCTACGCCTCCCTCAAAGGCACCACCCAGCCAATCAGTACCACTAAAACACCCCGCTCGCGGTCCTTTCGCATCCTGTCCTTCCTCGCGGTCCTTGCCGCCACGCTCCTTATGCTCCCCTCCGTGCTCTTTGCCGCCTTCCCAAAGATTCTCGAACCCGTAAGTCCCCCCTCCCTCCCTGCCTCCGCGGAGTTCACAGCGTTCACACAGGCTTCGTCCTCGCCTTCTTCTACATCACAGAACATCGGCAGTGCGCCCCCGATTACAGTGGCCATCGCCGCGCTGAACGCAGCCACGCTCATCCTGGGCGTCCCATCTATACTCGTGACGACCCCGGCCCTCCCTATTCCCGAACGCATCCGCCGCTCGGCAACCTTCGACGTCTCGAAGACGCTCACCTTCCTGCTCGTCGCTGCGCTCACGTTCGTCCCCGCGCAGGGCACCAGTGTGATGAGCGACGTGCTCCTCGTGCTCTGTCTGGGCAGCACGTTTTTCCTCCCAGGTAACTTACCCCTTCTTACCTATCCTCATGTGCACTATACTAATCTTGAATAAACAGCCTTAATCCACATCTCGACGCATTTCTTCAAGCGCCCCCTCTCCATCGTCGTACCGAGCACGCCCGCCGCCTCGCACGGGCACACCCCAACGCACTCCGCCGCGCCCAGCCCCCGCGCAGCATACGATGAGCTCCTGCAGCGTAAGGAGCGTGCGCTGCAGAAGCGGCAGTTCCGTAAACGCATCCTGTGGGATGTCAGCGTGTGGGTGTTGACAGGGATCAGCGCTGTGGGGGTGGGGGCCGCGGTTGGACGGGTACTAGGGAGGTGGTAAATTGCTGCCGTCAACTCTGTGATCGTTTGATACAGTCCAGAGGAAAGATGTAGCAAATAAACTTTTGTATTGTAGGAGCACGACTAGCTTGTCTTTTAGATGCTTACATATGTACATTGTAGAAGAGAAATGCTGGTTCGTCGACTTACTACTACTTATTGTACACGAGGATCTACGTAGACAGACAGAGCGCAGAGTTCTGAGGAGATTGAACTTGGGACTTGCTGAGGCTTGTACGCATACAGTTTCTACTATGTATTTTTCACCTTGTAACATCTACCATCAGTATTGGTGGCCTGCTTGTACATCATTGGCACACCATGAATCCAAGTCTTCTTGGCCTTAGACCGTATGCAGCACTGGTAGCTGGAAACCTTTCGGTTTATTTGCGCCCAGAAGTATAGAAGTACACATCGAATAAAGGTAAATGATAGTTTAGCAGTACACTATGCAAGAAGGGTATTTAATACGTGGTAGTACAGTAGGTCCTGAGAGCCAAGAGGAAACCAATGTCAGATGGGTAATCAATCCCTCCACGAGAAGCTTTATCGTAAAAGGAAGATATAGTCTATCGAATCCTCACGCAGCCTCATCTGCCCCAGGGCCAGCAGGAATATGCGACCTCTGCTGTGAGCGGGCGTGAAGATGGCGCTGGCGAGCACGGGCATCACTGTGGACATATAACCATCGTCAGCAACTCACGAGTGCGGCGAATGGTGAATATACACACGGTTTATTAAATATACTCTCTTCCCCCGTGTAGAGGAAGGCATCGTAGAATATTGTGCCGAACTGGGCACCGAAGATGGGAGCGATCACAGGACACCAGAGCCAGTAATGACTGGATGATACATCATTTATTAGCATGATTTATTTAATGAATCAAATGCGAGAACCAACGGACTTTCTGAATGTATACACGGCCTTTCCATAGCCCACCATGGAGGTCAAGATGCGTGGGCCCAAATCTCGGGCGGGATTTATCGCATAACCTGAACGATTTTAGCAAGGTTGATAATCAGGCAGCGAAAGGCTCACCTGTTTCCATGCCGAGGGCAGCACCAATGCCAAGAATCAGCATAAATAGGACAAGAGGGGCGAGACCGGCAGGTGGAGGCAGATTTTTTTTATCGCTCATGGCGAGGACAACGATCATAAGAACGGCGGCGGCGAGGAATTCAGAGAAGAAACAGGATACGCTTGTCATATAGTCCAGCTATATCGAGGGTTGTTAGGCACAGCGTCTAGAAGAAAGCGATTCTAGCGTACGGCATAGGTCGAGAATAAGTTTGCGGTGCCGAGGGTGCGAACTCCGCGACCTCCTTCGAAAATATCTATAGCATGGAAGTAATTGGCGTATACGAGCGCGGCACCGACTAGTCCTCCCATAACCTGGGCAAAGATATACGCCTAAAGGGACCGCAGCAGTGATGAGAACTTCGATCCTATAGAGGTGGAAACCCAACTTACCGGTACTTTTTTCCAAGGGAAGCCCCGATATGTTGCTAAAGCCAGTGTTACCTGTTCCGAGAGGTGATTTAACTTTACAGGTCTTCTTCTAGAGTAAGCTTAAACTACTTACCGCGGGATTAATGTGGCCGCCAGATATTCCGCCGGAGACCCAGACACCCATTGCGGTGCCGACGGCCCATCCGAAATTGAGCGAGAG
>JASFDH010002110.1:0-11979 GCA_036937195.1 Nidularia pulvinata | reverse complement strand
TATTCCAACAGAAATTTATTGCACGCTCAGAGAGGTTGGATTTCACTGAATGTTTGTTAATGACAGAAGAGGAGCCCTCTATAATTCGGCAACTTTTACGGGAAGGGAGCATTGAAGAGCTAGAAAGTTTAATCGAAGCTTCATACAATTAGATTATATGCACTCGACATTATAATTTACTTTAGAGATCCCTTTAAAGCTTCAGACGTTCATGCAACAGTTTCAAAACTTACATTTTCCCTAGGATTAAAAAAAAAAAAAAAATTTCAAAACTTATCAGAAGTCAACACGAAATCGTTGTACTAAGCCGGCTTGAGCTCAACTCAAGTAACTTTGAGCCAATTAGCCGACAGCTCAAGGTGACCTCAACTCACCTTGCGGCAACACTAGTTGGATGTGAGATATTTTTTAAATTCCTGATGCGCTCAGCAGCAACTCGGTAGATCTGGGACCTGAGGCGTGACAATCTAACAGAACATACAGTTACAAACATGATTTTAGCAATTTTGGCTGCAAACGGCAATGCAAAGCACTGTAATATAAGGCCCAAGGGCCTGCAGGGCCTGATTTTAATCTAAGGATAGCCCGGCTACAAAAGCGCTATAAAGCAGGTGAGGCGTTCATCTCTCACCCTCCAAGTGAACACTATCGACATGCAGGCCGCACCTGCCAACCCAGACACGCGCTCCCTCCCCGCTGGGTGGTGGCAGCACTACGACATGCAGTATGTACCCCCTCCTCCTTATCTCGAGCCTAATAACGATAGGACCCCTCAGACAGCAGCTCTGGTGCGCATTTCCCCTCCTCCAAACTCGTTATCCTAATTCTAACCTTGCTGCGCAGGTACTACGTGCACCTCGGCCCGGTGCCGCAGGTATCCTTCACACATCCCGCGGGATTGCTTGAGGCGGCCATCGCTGCATTCTCTAAGGAGAATGTCCCGGGATCTCCGTCACCCCAGCCTGCTCAACAATCGCCGGAATTAGCGCCCGTAGAGTCATCTCGACCAAAATTGGGCCACGAACAGGCAACGCCCAACTCCCCTGGGCCTGGTGGCGTTGTGCAGGAACACCATTCCGCATATCCATCGCCCGTTTCCTTACCGAGCCCGAGTGCCGGTGGCGACGTCGCACAGACTTCCAAGTGGCAGTCTGAGGCTCAACTGCCACAGATTATCCCTACTGGCAACATCGAGCAGGCCACGAGTCCATCGTCAGTTTCATTTCCGAATCCCGGTGGCGATGTCGTGCAGACTGCCCGGCAAGCTCCAGCGCCAGATCCACCACCGATTGAGCAGCAACTGCCGCCGAACTTTCAGAGCGCCTCAAACGATGCTGTGAATACTATCCCCGAGTCCAAAATTCAACCACCATCAACCTTCCCGGGTGCATTTGATAACGATGTACAGACTGTCCAGCCCCCAATGCAAATGCCGGCAGCATTTCAGAGTGTCCCTGAGAGTGTTGTGCAGACTATTCAGCCGCAGATCCAACCGCCAGCAGCCTTTCAGCCCCAGGCTCAACCATCAGTAGCTTCCCAGAATGTTGTACAAGCTACGCAGCCCCAACTATCTCCACCACTGCCCAGTCCACCTCAAGCTGGAAGAGGTCGTACAGTTACTCTTCCGCCGTCACATCCAGGATCCGTCATCCAACGCAAGTCCGCAACAGCGACACCAGACATATCAGCTGCCTTCTCTTCCATGAACGTATCTTCCACCGGTCCATACAGTGCATCCAGCACGCCGCTAGCGTACCCTCGAGCTGAGCCTTCAATGAGCCCTCCTGCTAGCCCCCCACCACCTCAGAGCAGCTTCGGATTTTACACTGGCAATCCTCATCAGCCGTCTAGCAATCCGATGCCGCCTCCACCATATGGAGAAGGGCAGCAGATGCAGTTCTCCCAAAATGCAGGGCATAACATGCCTAGCAACGTGAATGTGTTCCCTGGATTCAACACCACCTCCTCCTTCTCTCCGCTGGTCAACTCAGGCAATGGTGAAGCTTCGCCATACCAATTGAGCCCTCAGGCGTACGTGCAACAGTCGCAGATACCGGGAGGAGCTTACTTCCCATCCGCAGCTCCTCCTTTCACCTCTGAACAAGCAGGACCTGGCCACCCTTACCCCAGCAATGCTCCCCCGACTCAAAAGGGTCTTAATGCACCGCTATCTCCTCCTCTCAATGCACGCAGTGCAACTGCTCCCCCTCGTCCGCCCCTCCCACCTCGCATCAACAGACAGAATGCCTCTTTCCCTTCCGTCGTAGCCGATGGATCGACTTATACACCCCCGATCCAGTATCCACTCGGGAACGAAATTATGACTTCTCCCGAAATGGGCACCGAGCAAAGATACTCTGACCTCCAAGGCGGACCCACCTTCCCCCAAAGCGCGTCTCTTTCACAACCCCCTCGCAAAACGTACGTGCCATACATCGAGCCTCCCCCAGCCCCCACGCGCATGGAACGAGCCAGCGAAGCAATGCAGCAAGCCGGCGGCAAGTTCATGCAAGTATCCAAACTCGTCGGCAAATCTACCGGCAAAGTTGTGGGCAAAGTCGTGCAGCATACAGCTGCCAGCGCATCGAATATCTCGAAGCAAGACGTCGCGAACGTCATGAAGACCGTCTCCAGCCTGCTCATGGTCGGGCTGACCGGCGTCCCTATCGTATACAACTCGCAGTCCCCCCAACCCCAGACGAACTACAACCAGAAGCAGTCTACCGCGCTCCTCGCTGAACTGCAGAAATTGCCCGCGATGGCCGATCCGCAGCTGCAAGCTGCCGTCCTGCAGCTCCTCACGACCTCGACGAACCAACATGCGCCGGCGCGCGTCGCGTCACAGCAGGCGCTTCTGCAGCAGCTCGCGGCGCTCCAGCAGCCCAACATCACGAACCAGCAGGTTATCGCGCAGCTTGAAGCTCTTGCTCAGCAGCAGGCCGCAATGGCACAAGGCGCTCCTTCCCCGAGCCAGCAACAACAGGGTGGTGTAAATCCACAAGCCCTCGCGCAAATGCAGGCTCAACTCGCTCAGCAACAGGCACCATTAGCCCAGGTTACTACCCCTCCAATACAACAGCAGCAAGCTCCCATGGATCCACAGGCATTCGCACAAATGATGGCGCGACTGAACGAGCAAAAGCCCCCTGCAGTGACGCCGACGCCTCCTCCACCTCCACCAAAGCAACAGCCCATGGATCCACAGGCGTTCGCGCAGATGATGGCACAGCTGAACGATCAAAAGGTTGCTTTAGTGCAGACTCCTCCTTCTCCACTGTCAATACAGCAGAATGCCGCAGAGCCACAGACCCTCGTGCAGATGCAAGCACGCCTAGCCGCCCTCCAACAACTCGCAGCCAGCCAGGCGGCTCTACTTCCAATACAGCAGCAGCAGCAGTTCACGATGGACCCGAAAGCCCTCGCGCAGATGCAGGCGTATTCCCAGATGCAATCTCTCCAATCCGCCGTGCCACAAATGCAGCCCACCCAGCAGCAAATGCTTATGGAGCAGCAGGCATTCGCCCAGATGCAAGCCCGTGTCGCGGCAACCGACGCGTTGCAGCAGGCGGAGCTTGAAGCGATGTATCTAGAGCAGGCGATGGATGTGCAGTCGTCTGCAAACTTCTAAGCGTGGTTTTTGGCAAGTACGTACTTGTGTGATATGATTGGGCGTCGTCGCACGATTTGTTACATATGAACTTCTGTGATGGCCGCTGAAGGCCTTGGTGATCTAGAGCAGAGCAGCTACGTTTTATTAGTACTCGGTGTCTGTCGTCATATACGATGGGAATCCTGCCGCAAAGTACAGCAGCATCAATGGATTGCTATCATTCCGCTATTCTGTTCACATCGTGTCGTAAATGCTTGCATAAAATATGAAACAGAGATGTCTTCTCGCCGAACTTGACCAGATAAAATCTGGAATCAACAGCACTGATTATCTTCAGCGCTTGCTTACAATGACGAAAGCATCCCTACAGATGATCTTCAATACATTCACTGTCAGTGGAACAGCACTGCGTTGAGGGACGTTCCCGCAAACATCAACGATCCGTCGGCCTGATGTAATGAGAAAATCGAAATTGAAGTAACATCATCAGGTATCGATATCGAGTTCCCACAGACAAAAGGATAGGTGTAAGTAGCACTGCCATAACGAGCTGTGCATATCATGCACTGTATCGCCCTGCGTGTGATTGTTCGCATATTGCTGGATTAAGCGTTCGAAAATCGTAGATATTCACCATGAAGGAGTAGCGCGTCCTGGCTGAACGTTCCAGCATGTTGTCCGAAGGCGGGAGCTTCGGAACTAGTGGTGCTGGAGCAATTGTTCTAGCACGGGATGCCTCGGTGCTGGAAAGATGATAAATGCCTCTTGATATCAGCGTATTAATCCTTGGGGTATTATTGGATTATCCTTCGTGGAATGGGGTCGACGCCATCGAGTCTATTTCCATCTTAGTCTCAGCAGCAGATGCCGACGCGGATGACAATGTCTTTGAAGCAAACTGCTGAAGCTGCAAGCTATTGGTGGGGTTAGCGCGAGTCGGCAGAACAAATTAAATAACATACCGTTTGCGGTCTCTCAACGCTTCCAGCATGCTAGTCACCTCGTCCTGCTCCTCGATTGTCAATTCGCCGCCAGGCAAATTGACAGCGACTTCCCTTGCCTGGAACATTGAGCTCTTGAAGTCATTTGTCTGCAAATTGAGCAGTGAGCTTGTATTCTTGGAAAGGCGCGACGAAACAAACAGCTTGAAGGAGAGCTTGTTTCGCCTGTGGCGTGATGGTTCCTTCCGGCCGCTGAGTGAGCTCAAGCACTGCAACCAGCTTCGTTAAGAGACTTTCATAGAGGTCGATTGGGAGAGGACTAGTAGCCATTTGGCAGTGACGCGAAGGCTGGACGAAGCAATTGAATATGGTTCGCCTTTGGATCCCGTTCGGTGACTGACGGCTACTTTCAGCACTGATTACGTAACCAGCGCACTGCCGCCAAATTGGCATATCATCACTAGTCTTGGCAACTTAGCACATCCTCCATACCTTCACATGGAAGACCTCTCGTTCCCTGATATCTATATTAGCACTGAAAACATATAGACTGTGTGTTTGGCCGTAGGCTTTCTGCGCATGAAAGTCCTAAGACTCAACACAGCAGACTTGGAGGCGCTCACGCTTGACAATTACCACATTAGGCGCCCTTGCCCATCCCACTTCAGCCCTGCAAGCCCCTGCAACGCAGAGGTGGAATATCAATCTATATTTACGCGACAGGCACGCCAAATGTCACATAAAGCCTTATGACATCTTATTCGCCTTGAGACAACCGCCTCAGCACAGGCTGATGTCGAGTTAAAACCTGGATCAACTATTGTCACCTCCCTAGCGTCCTCCCAAAGGACCATGGAGCAACCTATCAACCCAGATGCGCGGCCTCTTCCTGGAGGATGGTTCCAGCACTACGATGTCCCGTGAGCTCTCTGTCTGTTGAGGCTGCATACTTGTCCTAATGCCTCTTTCTTTTTCGATAGGAGAAAGGCCTGGTACGCACTCCGCCGCAATAAATTATTTCATCGCTGAAGTATTCTACAGGTACTATGTGCAGACCAGCGTAACGCCGCCCAAGATTTCATACACCCACCCTGCAAGCCTTGTTCCAACTCCATCGAATAGATCATCACAAGTGCCTTCTATGCCGATCCCTTCTCAGTCGCAGGCAGCTCCTGGTGGTCGGTCAAGTGGCCTCTCATTTGCTCAGCAGCTATACGCGAGTGCCCTGCAGAAGGGCGGCGCAGGTTCGTCGACGAATCCTAGAAGCACCCCTGCACCACTAGGACCATCTCCGACGCCATCAATCCATTCGGGCAGCCTCCCAACCCCCCCTCCTTCGGCCTCGCCCCCTCCGCGCTCCATACCCGTCATTCCCACTCCTCTGCCATACGCAACGTCTGAAAACGCCATCTCGAGCTTCGCAGCTCCTCCAGCCACGTCGGATTTGTACAACACGAGCGTCGCAGTCCGTCATGCACGCCCCGGCGCGCAAGCGTTCAACGCAATCCCTGCTTCCCATGTGGTACCTCATCGCACACAATCGTATCAATCACCACCTCCGCCCCGCCATGATCAACCGCACCATCATAGGGCTTCGTTCTCTGCTGGAATTCCTACACATCGACCACCTGTAGCAGCACACCCTGCACCCCATGGAACCCCCCACGGCACCCCCCATGTGGTAACTGTCGCTCGGCCCCCCCTCGTCCACTCGCAACCCACCATCGTTTCTCCCACACCCCAAACCCCGCACTCCTTGCATAATATACAAGAATCCGTCGGCTCCATCTCCCCCCAGTCGACAGGGTACCCATCTCCAACATCATTACACACCAGCCCATCCTCGACGGGCCCTCACTTCCCTTCATTTCCTTCCACACTCCCCTCCTCCCAGTCGGCGCCTTCCCACGCTCCCCAAGGACACCCATCGTCGCCTCCTGCATCAGCGGGAAATACAGGCGCCGGCACGGCGCTCACGCAACTCGGTACAGCAGTGGGAAATGCAGCCACAACCAGCGTGGCAGCCCTACAGAGCGCCACCGCGCGAATTGCGCTCGTCGGGAAGGACCTCGCCGCCGCGCTTGCCACGAGCTTCTCGGGCTTGAGCACGCAGCAAACAGGGGTTGGGACCACGCAGCTCCAAGCCGTGATGGACGGTCAAGCGGATGCGGATTACCAGTCCGTCATCAATGCTCTGCTTGCGATGCATCATCACCAGCAGACCCAGCCACAGCAGCAGGCGTATCGTATCAATTATGCGGCTCTTGTTGCAGAGCTGCAGAAGGTGCAGGCGACGATTAGTGCGCAACAGTACCGGCACCAACACGCCCAGCCCCAGCATCCACACTCGAGCCAGCCGCAAGTGCAGCATTCTATTGCGCAACAGGAGCAGGCGCTTGCTTATTGGCAGCAGCAGCAGCAGCAGCAGCAGCAGGCGGCTCAGCAGCAGACGGCTCAACATCAAGCCGCTCCACCGTATACCGCTCTACACCAGGCGGATCACCAGGCTGCTGAGCATCAGGTATCCCAGCAGCAGGTAGTTCACCAAGCTGCGATTCAGCAGCAAATCGCCGAGCAGCAGCAAATCGCCGAGCAGCAGCAAATCGCCGAGCAGCAGCAACAGATTGCTGCCCAGCAGCAGCAGCTTGCCGCCCAACAACAAGCCGCGCAGCAGCTGGCCCAGCAGCAGGCGGAGGCCCAGCAGGCAGCTCAACAACAAGCGGCCCAGCAGGCGGCTCAACAACAAGTAGCTCAGCAGCAAGTGGCTCAGCAACAAGTGGCTCAGCAACAGGCGGCCCAGCAGCAGGCGGCTCAGCAAGCAGCCCTTCAGCAGCAAATCGCTGCCCAACAGCAAGCTATTCTCCAGCAGCAGCTCGCTGCCCAACAGCAGGCTGCCCAACAACAAGCCGCAGCCCAGCAGCAAGCAATCGAGCAACAAACCGCGTACCAGCAGGCTCTCATTCAGCAGCAGCTCGAAGCGCAGCGGAAGCAGCAAGAAGAAGTCCAGCAGCAACTTCTCCAACAACAGCAAGCAGTGCTCGGGCAGCAGCAGCAGCAGATCCAGGCCGCCGTGCAGCAGCAGCAGCAGCAAATCCAGGCCGCCATGCAGCAGCAGCAGTCGCAGCTCCAGGCAGCGATCGATGCGCAGGTTCAGCAGGCGCAGGCGCAGTATAACGCACAACTGCAGTCGCAAACGGCTCTGTATCAGAATGTCTCAGACACGCAGAACCAGGCGGTTCAAAATAGTCTGAACTTCCTCCAGCCGACGGGTAACGTCGACGCCTTGAGCGCTCTCACGGCTAGCTTTGGGCAAGCCCAGCCCGCCTTATTACAGCAGCAACAGCCAGCAGCGCCGAGCGCCGGGGATTTGCTTCAGGGAGATCTATCCGCGCTCTCCGGCCTGGCAACATTACTGGGTCAGCCCCGGCTCGGGCATAACCTGTCGAAGCTGTCTCACGCTGCACACCTCGCGAATGACGTGTCGAACGCATTCTCGGACGTTGGGAATTTGTTTGACACGAGCGGGACTGATAGCAGCAGTGGTATTGATTGGAGCGACGCCGCGGGTAGTACTGACTGGAGTGGCGGTAATACTGATTTGAGCAACGATACTGACTGGTCCTCATAGCTTATATTTAATGTAACTATTGGGAATCATGGTATTTTAGGAATGTAAAATATATACTTTCAGCTATGTACTCCAATGCGGCAGTAAATTGGCATGAGTTATAGTCCCCTTGCCCTCGATCGCGTAAAGGCGCGTCAGGTCCGCGGTCCCGTGATGTTACACCCCGTATTTGTCACGTAATTTAACAGGTCACGGTGGAGACGCCGTTCGGCTCAAAATTTTCCCCTTTGTTTTAACTTTGTCCAGTGTCTGACAAAGTCACAACCTTGATACCCCAGCGCCAGCTTGCTTGTTCCCAACGTTCCCAGTGAGAGATGGTCAGGCTGACAAGACAGTCTGCCCGTAGCCTCGCCTCTGAGTCTGCAACTCCGTCGTCCAACGCATCCCCCGTCTTCAGTAGCACGAACTCTGTCGACGCAGAAGTGGACACACCTGCCACGTCTGATCTCGATGATGATGTACCACTGGCAACGTTGAAGATCAGAACGAGCTCTCGCTTGAAGCGCGCCGCTCAGAGCGACAACGACGAAGAGCTCGACTCGGATTCACTGGACTCCCCAGTGAGACCCCCTGCCGCGAAGCGAAGAGCCAGCAGGAATCGTGTGTATGTTGAGATTCCCGCGTTAAGTCGCAATAAGAGCAGCGGCAAGGCTAGCGTAAGCGTCCTTCTATTTGAACCCAACACAAGTTAAAGTAATACCTTTATCAGATGTCACCTCTGAACAACAAAACAAAAGGAAAGGGCAAAGCATGCGCCGCTCCGATTGTCGTAGATGACAGCGACGCTGCATCAGACAATGGCGGCCTTGAATATGACGAGGCAATAGATATTGAGGAATCTGACGACAGCGGATCTGAGTTCGTCGCGTCAGAAGAAGAGCAAAATGCTGTTGCACTTCTCCGTAATGAACATATTGAGACAGGCAACTTTGAGGATGACGAAGAAATCATGCTGGAAGCCGCCATTCACGCGTCGCTCCAAACAGCACGTTACCCTGCAAACGGAGCTGGCTCTTCTTCTACCAGGGATGCAGCTACCAGCAGCGCTGCTACTCTTCGAGTTATAGCTGCCGAGCGGCGCCTGCGAAACGGCAAGACAATTGACGTTGACGACACTCCTCCTATGATCATCGATAGCGATGCCTCATACGAATCGTCCGAAGACGAGCCCTTGATCAGCAAGAAAAGTAAAGGGAAGCGCAAGGCCCTGGCAAGGAAGGCCCCAGCGAAGGAGCCCATGCACAAGAAATCTATGACAATGACTCAAATGCGACAAGCTATGAGAGAGCAGCGCCAGGCCAAAACTGCTCTCAGAAAGGAGAGAAAGAGAATTGCGCAAATGCGGGAGATGAAACTCGGCCGGCGCTTGACGAGAGTGAGCTTCAACCCATCAACGTCCTTCCGAGGTTCAGTCAATGCTAATGTGTGTTTCCCTTCCAGCAAGAGATAACTACTTTGGAATTACACACTCATCACCCTGAGCTGTGCGAGGTGTGGGGCGATCTGGAAGCTAGCATTCCTATCATCGTTCCTATCAAAGCAGAGCAGCCAGCGAACCTGAAGCTGACCCTATTGCCATTCCAACAGGAAAGCTTGTACTGGATGCGCAAGCAAGAGCAGGGAATATGGCGTGGCGGGATGCTTGCTGTAAGTATGCCTCTCCGTTCTGATATTACTCGGAATTAATCCTGAACGTTTCCAGGATGAAATGGGGTATGTTGTCTATGTGGTCAATGTCCTTCGTCTGGCTTATTTATATTCGCAGTATGGGTAAAACCATCCAAATCATCGCTTTACTTCTCTCCGACGGCAAAAAGCCTAATCTTGTGGTTGCGTATGTCGCCACCCATTATTCTGCAATTTTCTGATCTAACCAAACTCTTCAGCCCGACTGTCGCAATCATGCAGTGGAAAAACGAGGTCAACGCACATACAGACGGTCTCAAAGTCCTCGTATGGCACGGAGCGTCTCGCGAATCCGACTCCAGTGAGCTCAAGAAGTTCGACGTGGTGTTAACGACATACGCTGTACTGGAAAGGTTTGTATTTCTTCCCTCCTTTGAAAATCTCGCGCTCACGGTACTTACTTGCAGCTGCTTCCGCAAGCAACAAAGCGGCTTCAAGCGCAAAGGACTTATGATCAAGGAAAAATCTCCCGTTCACCAGATCCACTGGAACAGAATCGTCGTAAGTCTGCTGTTCATTGGGTTTTGATATCCTTTTTAATGAATTTATTCTGCATCAGCTCGACGAAGCGCATAATATCAAGGAACGCTCAACGAACACCGCCAAAGCCGCCTTTGAACTCAAAAGTGACTACAAGTGGTGTCTCTCGGGTACCCCGCTTCAGAACCGCGTTGGAGAACTTTACAGTCTTGTCAGGTTCCTCGGCGGAGATCCCTTCTCCTACTACTTCTGTGAGCCTTACTTTTCGCCCTGCCTACTACGGTCCATCTTTATACCCGTTCACAGGCAAGCAATGCGACTGTAAATCTCTCCACTGGACCTTCTCCGACAAACGCTGCTGCGATGGTACAAATTATTTTGCCTGTCTCAACGTGTATGCTGACTTTCTATTTCAGATTGTGGTCACAGTCCTATGCAACACGTCAGTCTATTCAAGATGTTGTCACTGTCGACATATACTCACACATACCTTGTAGACTTGCTTCTGGAACACCGAAATTCTGACACCCATCCAGAAAAACGGCATGGCGGGCCCAGGAGCGATTGCGTTCAAAAAGCTGAAAATTCTCTTGGACCGAATGATGCTTCGCAGGACCAAGGTTTGTATTCATTGCCCTCGGCTTGATGAAGTAAGGATCTGACGATGCATCTACTTTTCAGTTACAAAAGGCCGATGATCTTGGACTCCCACCTCGTACTGTTATCGTCCGTCGAGATTATTTCAGCCCGGAGGAGAAGGAGCTTTATCTTTCTTTATTCTCGGATGCCAAGAGACAATTCACCACCTATCTTGACCAAGGAACTGTCCTGAACAGTACGTCGCTTTCCAAGTATTTGACAGATTAGGTCTAACTATCTTGCCATCCAGATTACTCCAACATTTTCAGTCTATTAACACGTATGAGGCAAATGGCCTGCCACCCCGACCTGGTGCTCCGCAGCAAATCAAACGCATCAAAATTCATCGAAGACGAAGAAGCTACCGTTTGCCGTCTCTGTAACGACATCGCGGAGGACGCGATCAGTTCAAGGTGCCGGCACATCTTTGACCGCGAGTGCATTAGGCAGTACCTGGAAGCTGCTCTCGAGCAAAATGTATGTCCCCTATGCTTCAGGATACACCTTGACTCAACTAAATTCCTTAGCCCGCATGCCCTGTCTGTCACCTTCCTCTCACCATCGACCTGGAAGCACCAGCCCTCGAGCTCGAGCAAAGTGTCTCCACCGCGAGGCAGGGCATTCTTGGACGCCTCAACCTCGATACCTGGCGTTCATCCTCTAAGATTGAGGCCCTGGTGGAAGAATTAAGCAATTTGAGGATGCAAGACGCCACTACGAAGAGTCTCGTCTTCAGCCAGTTCGTCAATTTCTTGGATTTGATCGCGCTTAGGCTTCAGAAGGCCGGTTTCAACGTAAGTTTCTTATTCTTGTTTTTAATATGCGATAACCTTTTGCTATATAGATTTGTCGTCTTGAAGGAACAATGTCTCCGCAAGCTAGAGATGCTACGATTAAACACTTCAGTTAGCAAGCTTGCATCGAATATGTCTTCTATTCACATCTGACCACGTATTTCAGTGAACAATGTCGAGGTTACCGTTTTCCTTGTCAGT
>JASFDH010002109.1:0-11988 GCA_036937195.1 Nidularia pulvinata | reverse complement strand
TTCACGTCGCACCGCGCCCCGCCGGCGTACGTCCCCGGCGGGGGCGTGCTCGTGCAAGTCTGGGCCGTGGGCGTCGATGGGGTGGACGCGCGGCTGGTGGGTGTAAGGGAGGCTGCGGGGTCAGTGCATATATCGCCCGGGACAACGAACATGATGGACGGAAACCACGGGGAATCGAACGCCGACACCCTCCCCGACCCACCGGCTGCACAAGAAGCAAAGAAGAAAAACCCCCTCAGCGGGCTCGGGCGCACGCTCAGCCTGCGCGCGCGGCTGGGGCGGTCTGCATCTGCCAGTGCGGTGCATCAGCGGCACGCGTCTGTATCGGGGCACCTACGCTCAAATCCAAATCTCAATTCCCCTCATCACTCAAACCCGTCCTCGAATCCCCCTTCAAATCCCCCCCAGCCTCCACAAGCTTCCCCCGGGTTCATCCCCGGCAGGTCTTTCGTCGGGCGCGTGCTCGAGGCCGGGTTCGATGTGCGCGGGGAGGTGGCAAGGCGGGGAGAGTGGGTCATTGGGCTGTTGGATGTACGGAAGGTGAGCTGGTTTCGTTGTATTTCGTATTCCATTTTTTGCTCCATGGTATATTCTGTCTTCTGTGTTCCTGACGTTTTGCATTTTGCGTTTTCCGTGCTTTTTTTTTTTTTCGACTCTGGATAGGGTGACCTCTGCAGGAGGCCGGCGTCAGCCTGGTGCAGACAGGGGGGGACGCTTGATGGCCAGGAAGGATGCGCGGTTATATGCTTGAGGGGCTTTTTAACCCTCTGCCTGGGAAACCGAACTTTTCGCGGGAAGCATGATCCTTTGTTCCTGCGAATTCCCGCCATGCGCGTCCCGTAGATGCTCTTAATCTGCTTGGGAAGACCCTGGAAGGACGCCGTTTCTTCAGTATCAATCGCGCCAACCTCTGGGGCGAATGCACGCAGAGTTCGTTGGGTTCACCAGCTCCCTGGAGGGATCCGCTTCTTTCATCTTACGCTTAAATGCTTCCTGAGCTTATTCGTGCTTCTTTTCTTTCTTTTCTTGACTTCACTGCATTGGGACGCGTACTGATGAACCTGTTTTTCTCTAGTCGGGCGCCTTGACGGAATTCATAGTCGTCGACCGACACCGTATCCAGCGCGTTCCGCATCCACGACTTCCCTCCCCCTCCTCGCCCCTCCCCACTCCTTCCCCAGCCAGACGCCCAAAGCCCCAGCACGCGCCCTCCTCCGGTGCCTCATCCACCATCAGCACTCCCGCTCCAGCCCTCACCCTCGAAGAGCTCGCCCTCCTCCCCCTCTGCGGCCTCCCCGCCTACCGCGCCGTGCGCACCTTCATGTTTGCCTTCTCCTCCGTGCGCGACGCCGCGCCCTCCCCCGCCACGTCGCGCAGCCCCGTCACCGCCCTCCCGGACCCGCACTCGCCGCACCCCACCCCGGGGGTGCAGCTGCCGCCCGGGCGGCTACCCGCGGAGCACGAGCCGAACGGGAGGAGGAGACGCGCCCTGGTGCTGAGGGGGCACGATGGCGCGGGCGCGATGGCCGTACAGATGCTCGTCCTGCGCGGGTGGCGCGTGTGCGTGCACGCACCGTGCACACAGCAGGCCGAAGAAAACACCAGCAGCGGGTACATGGCGGCGATCGAGAACCGCGTGCGCGCGTGGGGCGCGGAGGAGGTCATCTTTGACGACGGCGACGGCGCGCGCGGGGCGGCGGTGCGCGTGATGGATGGGCTGCGCGCGGACGGGGACGCGTTCGACGCGGTCCTGGACACGATCGGGGGCAAGGAGGTGCGCGAGGCTGCCGAGCGGCTTCTGCGCTCCCCCGGGACTGGGGCTGGGAGCAGCACGCCGACGCTCGCTGGCGCGCTGAGCACGCCGGCCTCTGCGGCCCCGCCGACCCTCGGTCGTTCCGGCTCGATTCTGGGGCGCAAACTCGGCGGCGGCAGCGGCAGCGGCGCGGCCAAGCCGCACGCGCACGTCGGGCAGCTCACCACGCTCGTCGGGGACGCGCCGGAGCGCGCGATCCCCAGCGCGGGGGACCATTTCCGCGCGGGGCTGCGCGCGCTGCGGGGGGACAGCACGAAGGACAAGGACCGGGAAAGCGCGGAGGAGGGCGGGAGTAAGGTTGGGTATGCGTGGGTGAGCGTGGCGCAGGACGTGGACTGGGAGGGGGAGGACGTGCGCGAGACACTCGGGGCCGTGTTGCGGATGGCATTGCAGTCGGGAGTAAGGCCGTGGGTCGGGCCTGGGAGCGTGGAGGGGGGGTGGGAGCAGGAAAGGGTGGTACCGTTCGAGCAGGCCCCTGAGGTGTTTGTCGATGATGGCCCGCTGGGAGACGGGGCGACGGCGGTGGTGAAAGTCGCTGCGTGATATCTGCTTCTTCTTCCTTCATTCCTCGTCTCGTTTATTTATTTATTTCCTTTAAAGTTCTTTTTTGCGTCACCTCTTGTTCACCCTAGAACATTACCATTGAACATTAAAGAATAACGCTGTCTGACCCCAAGTTGTAGTACACCCCTTGTAATCGCATACTATACACGTACACGTCAATTGACTAGAACCGGAATCACACCGCGCGCGCGTTGGTGGTACGGTTGTATTTCTACCTTGCCTGTCTTTTGACGATTCGTTTTGGAGAAAGTTCCGCAGTGTGGAAGTGTATGTATTGACTGGGAATCTAGTAGATACCGTGACATACTATGTTGGTAACGGAGATAAAAAGTTTGGTATCATGATTCTGGCACAACTTTTTTTTTAAACATGCACCTGCGAATGCGTGCTGCGTACGATCTTCTGAGAAAGGGACCATCCCGGCCGATAGTAGTGCAGATTCCTGATAGGTGAAACTCGATCTATCAGACCGACAAGCCCGCAAGCTGCAACATTCGTCCGCTTCCCTCAAACTCAAGTAGGCTCGATGCAGCCGTTAAGGTTTTGAAGGGAGGAATAGTTACCACCTTTCCATTCTCATTTACTCAAGGAGACCTGGTTCGAGTTTACCTCCACCTTGTGGAGGAGATGTAATCGGCTGGGCAGAGGAGTCCCCAAGAATTCCGGTGGTGAATATCGTTCAAAAAGACTATCGATTACATGTTTACAGTAATGCAGAATGAAGGCTCAAAATACAGATTTCCTTGGTATCAGTAGGTAAGGCAATAAATATACTCCAAAAAAAGCCAGCATTACATATAGAGTCCAAAGGGATAGCACAAGGGGTTTTGCTTCCGGGTCCAAGAAAACGAAGTATATGAAGACAACAAACGAATTATTCCGCGACGAGGCACATATTGAGCTTATTCGCTAGAGTTTCCATGTAGACATCTGGAGCCACGCACAAAAATTCAGCTATTCATTGCTCGAGCAAGAAGAGACCACAATACGTACCTGCCTCATGTCGCAACTTCCAGTACTCAGTCAGCAGCTCATTCAGCTCTGCCTCACTCTTACGTAGATGCTCTGCCATCTGAGGTAGAAGAACGACCAGATCAGGGTTTTGTCATTGCCGAACGACAGAAACAAACCTTGGCCTCAACAGCATCAGCCTCCCCTCTCAGTTCCTCCACTTGCTTATCGTTATCCCTCCGCTCAACGACCATCTGATCGTACTCATGCTGCAGACGATCAATCGTCCGCTGACTGGCCGCTTTCTTGTCCCCCGCTTGCTTCTGCGCTTTCTCGAGCTTCTCATACGCGTTCGAGAGCTGCTTCTCTACCCGCTAATCCAAGAGAAAATAGCATAGCAATGCTCAGTCTCAAAGTCCGAATAACGACCGTGCAATGCTTACCTCCTGACGCATCCTCAGCTCCGTCCTCTCTATGGTTTTACCCTCCAGGTGATCTTTAAGGTCCGTCAGATCTTTCTGCGATGCTTCAAGCGAGTGTATCTCCCGCTCTATCGTCTGCAGCTGCTCGACACATCCACGCACATCCTATATTCTCGGTCAGCATTCCGTGTTTGGGCAAAACACAAGCTATGCCAACATACCTTCTCGATATTGAGCAGTGCATTGGTTTTGACCTGCAGGTCCCGTGCTTTCGCTTCATGCATCGCGACTGTCCGCTTGTCCTCGACAACGGTAGTGTTCATGGTCGTTATCGTCCGCTTGATTCGCTCGGGGGACTGCACGATCCGCGAGCGTGTGCGCGCAATGGCATCCGAGACACTGGCGATCTCACCGTTGAGAGCTTCCTGAAGACGTGCATTAAGGCACGCGTTGAAAACATATGACGATGAAGCAACCCACTTTGCGCCAGATAAGAGCAGCCTTCTCGGCTTTCAACTTCTCCACTTCTGCCGCAGAATGGGTCTGGAGCTCCTTCGTAGCGAACATCTTCGCACGAAGAGCACTGTTCTCCTTTCGCAGCTGCTCACATCTGGGTTCATCTTCTGCCATCTTAGCTCTGCGACCATATTAGTCCCTGGCACTGGAAGGCTGGACTGCAAGAACGTACTTCATGTCCTCAATTGTCCGTTGTATTTCAGTGAGTTGCTCAGTCACACGATCCCTTTCTGTAATAAGGTTGTTGGACTTCTCTCTCAATTCGTTCACGAATGTATTGCAGTATTGTTCCGTAAACTTGACGAAGTTGATGAAGGCCGATAGAAGAATGAGCGTCCGCTCACGTTCAGGGCTTGATATATCCCTCGCGTTGAAATCTTCTACCCTTGCGGCTCTCGCAAAACGTGAACTGTAAACCAGCCATCAAACACGTCCCACAGTAGGATGGTTCGTGAATACCTACAGATGGTATAACATAATGTTGTTCGAGAGTGCAGAAGCGTACAGTTCCTGTTCTCTTATGAGGCTCCGTTGTCTATTCCATGTAAAAACAGAATGCGCTCACCCTATCATCAGCCCCCGAAGTCGATAACGCGTTCTGAACTGGTTCTCTAAGGGAATCGTGGCTCAAGTCGGTCACTTGCTGAAGGCAAGCACAGTATACGCCTTCGACAAAGTCTGCGGAAGGACGAACCAGCTGTTCTTGACTAACAGATAGACCCCAGCCTGAGAGAGCGTTGATGATGTCCGGAATAGTCATCTGAGGGAAGATTCCCTTCCCCATGATGTCTCCGAGTTCTAGCCTCTCGCAGAGCGTAGCGGGTATGCCCTGAGGTCTACGAGATGTAAGTTTCATGTCAGCTGTAAGACATGAGCCTTGGAAATTTTCATCTCACTGACCTGAGGAGTATCGATCGCGTTCCAGGAATCCCTTCGCCTGGTCGCTCCTAACAATATGTTCAACTGGTGGACTAGGATGAGCGGATCCTGTTGTGACGGTGACGTGACTACGCGCGATCGTGACTTTCATCGTTCTTCCATATGCACATAGTTACGCGAGAGCTTTTGTTGTCACCTGTTGTGCTAAGTAGTCATCAGTTGCGAAAACATGGTCAATTTGTCCCACATGGTGCGTACATCGTTCACTGCAGATTCACTGTTCAGTAAGTTAGCTGTGTGTCATTACACATCTCTTCATCGCATTCCTGTAAGCCTTTTATAACTAATTGATTATGATCTTTCGTCTCGGATGCCATCTTCCACTCAGATCAAGGTTGGTTGATTAATACCGACACAAAAAGCTGTAGTACGAACCCATGGAGCCCAAGACCTAGGTGATTGCCGCCGGTCATATGTACATATCTATTGGTGTAGTCGTATGAATTATTTTCCTGTGCTAACTTTAACTTCCTTTCAACTAATTTCACCTTGCATGTTTAAAATTGCAATAAAAGCGGAGTCACTGGCGCGCAATGCTCAAGCGTCGGCACGGTTTTCAAGTTTACTTCATGGCATCTTAAACTCTGCAGTCGCTCTACCATTCATATTGATAGCATATAAAACTGGCTACAAACTTCGTCAGCACACAGCACCTCATTGATTCATCACGAAATCTATGAACTGAGTGATAATCAAGTCTCTCCAGGTGGTTATAAGTAAGACCCTCTTTCAGAAGCAGCTTTTCTTGCTTCCGCTTCTTCACCCAGATACTACCATAAGCTGAGCCATGATTACCCCCTCTCAGACGGTTTCCATCCCTAGGACATTCAACGGTAACATTGGTCTTATTGTTTATCCTTGAACCAAATAAAACATATATACATTATAGTGATTCAGGCACAGGTCTTGCCTGTGGAACATTACTCGTGCGTTGTCCCCGCTCGAAGGGATTCCAATTCCAATCCTTTCTACTGAATCAGCTTTATGACTTTTTGTGTACACTTGACCAGGAAGTAAGCACTCGGGGCTGAATGACATCAATATTCTGCATCTCCCAATATTGAACTGCATCTTGCTGTAACAGGTTGCATACATCTGGAACCAGAGATGGTCTTTTGGGATATTTATATTCTTCCTTAACCGCTATCTTCCCATCATCGATACCACTACTAATTGTACGTGAGCGAAGTACTCTCTATTCCGGTCACAGACTGAAGGTCACTTCATTGTTATGCCTTCAGTGGTGGTAATATTCATTGCAATGCCTATTCTAGAGGTAAGTGTTCTGGAACTCTCATTAGCAACGTTCTCACTGGTTCAGACATGTACCGCGCTTTATTATGTTACTGGATGTGAGTTCGCTCAATATGGTCTCTGGTACACTGAGTGTACTTGCATTTTCCTAAGGGTTCATTATGTCCGGGATTAGTGATCCACTTACGTCGAAATTCTCTGCTGAAAGCACTCTGGAACATCTCCGAAATGTTCTACTAGTCGTCCTCTCTATGCGTACTTATGCCTTGTAGAAGCATGAGCGCTCACTTCTCATTACTCTCTACATTCTCGGCATTGTGAGATCCCATTATCATTTGTTCTTCCAACATTAAGAAAGACCTCCAGTGCACGTCCGTCCCTGCCATCATCTTTGTACAAAAAGAGTTACAATCATCGAGATGCGAGCTTACGAAAGTGATTTAATAAAGGAGTAGGCCATTTATTTTGCATTCCACTGGCATAGTTCTACGTACAGATATTGGGTGCTATTGTGATTCTTCCGACCGTGGTACTTTTATCTCCTATATTCTACTCGTACTATTCGAAACAAGTGAGTACATTGTCCCACTTTCCAGGGATGCACTTCCTTCTAAACTTTCTCTGATGCTGACAACGCTTGATCCAAACATCGCAGTTCTGACTAGAATAAAAGCCTGCCAGTAAGCTCATAAAGTACGTATATACTTAATCATTTCTAACACGTTAATATAGTTCGAGATGGCTCTCCAATTCGGTCACCATGGCTGGTGCAGATCTTCCACAACAGTCGGTGTGGCTCAATAACAGTTTTTACTTTACCCCTTACAATTGATATATATCAGGGCTCCTGTTCTACGGTTATCTTCTTGGTAATATCTCACCATTTTAGTTCTGCTGGTTGACCTAATGACGATACATGGTTATATCGATCGCTAACATCCTAATGGTAACTATTGGTCCTCTAAGACACCTCTTAAAGTTTCAAGCTATTATGAACTTATTAATGTTAAAAACGCAGGTTGAACTTAATATTTGGCTTGTGTAGTATTTTCCTTCAAAATCCCTATGATACATACTTATCAGACCGCTCCTAGACCTCAGCACGCTCTACATTCTATGCTCTGCACCCGTGTTCTACTTCAATTACGCCATCCATCTGCACTATATGTCATCCCCGAATTCATGGATTCTACTAGAGTGGGACCAATGCCTTGGATCTCAGAGCTTAGGGGTCCTGTCTTCCGGCCCTTCACAGACGAAGAAACCAATAGCACCTCGACTTCCATCATAGAACAATGCTATCAGGATGGAATCTAAAGGAAATTTATTGGAACATATGGACAAAGATTGACTCTGAGAGTTTGTTAGGCTGAATTGATGGCATGCAGTAGAAGTAATGTCGCGGGCTTTGTATATTTCAAGCAAGCTGCTATCAGTCAACGTATTATAATTTCTGGCTGAGCTTAAGGCCCGGGCCAACGGATTCAACCATGTGATGTCTGTCCAAGTTCTGGCCTCTTGTAGGGCAATACGGCGGGTATGACCAGAGGCATGGGAAATATAAGGTAGCAAACAGTATCAGCTATAAAATATGGAAATAGCATATTTTACTCACCTGAGGAGTGTTTGGTTGTACAACAGTATTTATGCCAGCTGGTTGCTGTGAGCAATGTTCAAGTGGTGGATGAGTGGATCCAAGTTGGATTGGTCCAAAGTCACGATCACGTATAGTCACGTCATGGCACGTTCTTCCATAACCATATGCACGTGAGTTATTACATGACTTTCGTTGTCATTTGTTGTGCTTGACATGGACTGTCAAAATATTTCACAACATCGCTTGGGTCAGAACTGTCATCTGCACATCCCTTCATCGTATCCTTAATACTGAGTCCTCGCAAACTATGTGCGATTTGACTACGATCGTTTTGCTTGGATAGCTTCCTATCTATTACGCTCATGGAGAAATCCGCAAGCACTGTCAGTCCTACTGCAAAAAGAAGTTGTCAGGAGGTGATTGTTGATCATATGGTATCTACCACTAGTAAGCATTTTTCTTCACTAATTTTAACTTACAAGTGAATGTGTTGATCTTTAACATTAGAAAGGGAATAAATGCGGGAGCGACTGACCCGGAGCGCTCGATGTTGAACACTGCTTCCAGATTAGCCTTGGATTTGCTTAATGCTATCTTCAACGAGTCTGCATAGTCAGGCTATCATTAACGCCGTATTGATAACACTTATCGCCATATAAATTTACCTTGAAACGTCGCGACTAAGGCATCCATACCACAGTCCAGGGCTTTCATAATCTATTCTCTGGAGACGTGCATATAGCGCCCGCGGTGTCATCACTTCATCATGAAGTCTGCGCAGTCAATGATAATGCATCCTTTCAGATGGTTACCCTTAAGCCATATTTGCCAGCTGGCGAAACTTGTTTTTGTTGCCTCCAGTTCCTCGCATTGTTACCTACACTAGACCAATCATGGGTACCTCCTCTCAGCATATTTTGTTGCCCCCTCTAGATGGTAAAGTCGCCTTCATCCGTATCTATTACTATTATCGATTCACATAATATGATTATACAGAGATCACAAGCACGGTCGTTGGCTGCGGAGTACTACTTGTGTGTCGCTATCACTTGAGTTCTTTTCTTATCATAATACCTCTGTGAATTCAGATTTATGACTTTTTATGTACCCTTGACCAGGAAGTAAGTTCTTAATGCCAAGATATCAACACTCTACTGTTACTTAAAACAAGTCATCTACAGGTTGCATACATATGGAGTCGGAAATGGTCACTTGGAACATTACTCTTCTTCCTTAACCGTTATCTGCCCTTCGTCGATACTTTCCTATCACTACATTGTACGTGAATAGTAACCTCTCATCTAGTCGCAAAGCTGATAGTTATTTATTTGATGCACTGTACAGCGTTCTTCGTAAAAGTGACTCCGCAGGTGATCGAGGCTGATCTCGTTAATGCACCATGTTCTCAACAATTTTAGACATGCCTCACACACTTCACTGTCGTGACCTGTGAGTTCACCCAATTGTCGATTTTTGCTGTACTGAGAACTTCTACTTTGGCAAGGGTTCATTATCTTCGGTATTCTTGTATCAGAGAGTGTGTGGTTTTCTTATCTCGAACAAGTTTAAACTTATTAAAAAAATGAATCCAGCTGTCTTAGCCATGCGAACATATGCCATATGGAACAATAAACGATCTATCCTCGTTACGCTCTGTATTCTTGGTGCTGTGAGACCGTAATTCAATATCATTTTCTCTTCTAATCTAATCACACTCTCTAGGTCACGTTTATCCCTGCCATAGTTGTCACGCAGCGAGAGCTGCAGTCTCTGAAATGTGAGCACCTCAACGCTGACACAAGCATACCCCCTTTACCCTGTGTTGCACAGACGTACCTAGTGAAAACATTGGTTGCAAACTTCATTCTGCCAGCCCTATTATCCTCGTGTCGTATATTTTGCTGGCGTTTTTCGAAACCAGTGAGTTTTTAGGAATTGAATTTTATATTTCTGCCTGCAGCAGTGGTCCACCACTTAAAAGAATTCTAACTTTACTTCTCGGAGACTGACGAGCATGTGGTCTATCTAGTAATAGCTATCCTGACAGGTATCAAAGCCTATCAGTATAGTATGCCTAACTTGAAATTCACTATATTTATTCAATTCTGACATGCAATTGTTATATAGTTCGTGAGTCATCCGGAACAGGATGGATTATTCAAATCTTTCACAATGGCAAGTACATGTAGCTAATAAACCAATTCATTAATTCCTCACAAATAACCTCCAGGTCTTTTGTTCTACGGTTATCTTCTTGGTAAAGTCTAATCGTTTTGCTTGAGCCTTCACATGTCCTAAATTTTGATGATAGTCATATCAATTGCTAATGTCCTGGTACCAATTCTGGGTCCTGTAAGAGCAACTCTCAGATACCAAAGCAGTTATTGACTTGCTTTTTCGGAAATATTAGTCTAAACTAGGCAATTGGCTAGCGACGTACGCTTCTTCATCCAATTATCTATAATGTATTCTTACACTAACTCTCTTATCTAGGCCCCAGCGCATTCTGCATTCTCTTCTATGTACTCGTGTACTACTTCAGTTACGCCAACCATCCGCCCTACATATCGTTTCTGTGGATTCAACGAGAGCGGGAGCCATGTCATGGCGACCAGAGCTCGGGGATCTTATTTTTAGGCCTTTTGCGGATGAAGAAGCCATTAACACCTCAATTGCCACCACAGCATTACCATGATGAATTTGGAATGGAATTTATTAACAAAAATCTCTGGAGCAACATTGACTATGGAACAACTATTCATTTCTATGCTGTACAGATCTGTTCACAGTAATTTTACGGGATTCATAGGCTTTGTTGCCTTGAAGTTTTAATAGACCATTGCAATTACCATAAAGTTGTTTCTTGCCGTGACTAGTGACCTTTTACGCTAGATAATGTAATCTGACCAAACGCGAGGGCTGCAAGCTGCAACTATATCTCAATAGGCCATGGATTGCCCTCTTTCCGACTCAAACCAGCTGGTAAGTACATACTTATGCCACCTCCAGCATCTTACTGTGAACCTGGATTATGGAATTCTCAATTTCTCATAGTGGCACCCAAGTAGCATCTGCTGTGAAGCAGTATCAATGGATTCATTGCTTAGTTCTGCATGGTCAGATGGTGGCTTATCAAAATTCATTAGTGAATATTTAAAGATCCAGGAAGTTCGAGAATTTCCACATTTTTGTCTGTCACTTCCTCTTTAGAATTTGACTGAAATTTATCACATAGGTCGAAATGCTTGGCATCTTACAATCAACCATATAGTTAGTTCAAAATCTCTCCCAATTGCCTATCATGTTAGTGTAAATCTTGTAAGTTAGTCGCTGCAACATTAGTAAGTACCAGTACAGCATGTCTACATATACGAAGTTTGCACCACACGGCCAGTTCGGAAAAGGTTCGTATCTATAGAGAAAAGCGCTATGATACATACTAATTACAATGTCACGATATATATTATATAAAGGTGTTTTAAAGCAAATCATGGTCTCAAACTCTCTGATTGTGGTGAATTTCCATCACTGTTCCTGATGTCAATGGCCAATGGATATACAATGATTGTGAATATTGAACTTTGTCGAAGTGTTTATCATCCTCCCAAATCTTTTAAAGCTGAGCCTTGCTGTCCATGGATTCTTCTCTTCTAAACTAGAATCTCCTTCAATAATCACTGAGAAGGCATGGTTGACTCTCTTCCAACTTTGCCGTTTTGTTAAAGATGCTAACTAAATTATCGGAGAAGTGCCAATCGTAGCTTGTGGAACTCTGCTGGTAAGTTCATCGAAGTGACAAGAATCAGGAACGATAATATAAATAAGTATTTACATGTATTTACCACACACAGCCTTCATCCCATCACTTATCATTCCGAATCTTGCTTCCTTTCTTCCCTCAGTCATTCCACTCACAGCAGTGTGACTGAGGG
>JASFDH010002108.1:0-11989 GCA_036937195.1 Nidularia pulvinata | reverse complement strand
GAGGGTGTCTCAGCGGGCAGCCGGGGGGCGCGGGGCCGCGGGGGTGTGGGGAGGAAGGCGTCTGTCGGATCTTCATCGGACACGGATGACGCGGAGTAGATGGATGACGCGGACGAGGAGGAGGAGAAGGACGGGGTGAGGTCGCGGTGGGGCTGGTACTGGTGCGATGGGGAGTGGAAGCGGACATTCTGGTCCGTAAGCAGCTGGTGGTTCGCAGCAGGGCCGAGGTCGAGCGTGAGGAAGGCGGGCCGGGGCGCGGGGTCGTCGTCGTGCAGAGGGTCGCGGGCGGGCTTGTAGCGCGAGGGGAAGATGCGCTCGGGGTGCTGCTGCAGGATGGCGTGGGGGAAGGTGGAGGTCGTGGCGGACGCGGGGTGTTTGGGAGGCGGAGACGGGGGCCGCACGGGTGTCGCGAAGAAGTCGGCGGTAAGGGAGCGCGGGGGCGCAGAGACGGGAGGCTTGGAGGGCGGGGAGGACGAGGGAGACGGCGAGAGAGACGGTGGAGGCGGGGACACAGCGTACGAGGAGGAGAAGAACGCAGCGGTCTTGGCGCCAGACGAGCTGGCAGAGAGGTCGGAGAAGGTCGACGACATGGATGACGAGTTGCTCCGCGACGGCGGGAAGCCATTGGACGGGGATCTGAGCATTGGAGGTACAATTGTCTGTTCTGTCGAGAATATTTATGTCGAGAATACTTTGTCGTCGTCGTATCGTTTCTATCTTGTCTCGTCTCAAATTTGGAGACACATCAAGTCAAATCAGCCATTTCATTTCATATCCGGATACGAATCCCCGTGCTCCCACGTGCGACGATCGAGGCTTCCCCCATTGGCCACACCCTGCTCTCCATCTTTGAAAATCATCATTGACCCCGTCCACAATGTGTCGGTACTCTCGGGGCTTTCTCACACGGGCTCACCTACGCGCGCCACCTCTCGAGTTCATCTCTTCATCAGGTTCAGCACAAATATGAATATGCCATTCATAAAAACGCCAATTAAGCTGATAGCAAAACTCGAAACAGGCTTGCAATGTCGTATAGAGGATTCGAACCTCCCTCGATTGATCTGGTATCAATTTCAGATGACACTGGTCGTAATCATGATATCAATACACCACCAGCGCCACTATACTCTCACCCCGGGTCTTTCTCTACCCCGCAAACATTCAACACCACGGCACTGTCTAACGGCATTCCATCATCCTTCCTGCAGCTGCACCTTAGGACCTATGCATGTATGTACGGAACGAAAGTAATGGGTTTCTTTTGCCGGTCATAAAATCGGCATAAATATCAATCACGAAACTACATTATGCACGCTGAAAGGGAGTCGAACCCCTCTCGATTGCATGGAACGATGAAATCTCACATCGTAATACACTACTATCATGATACCGTTACACCAGCAGCGCCTCTACTCCCTCACCCCGGATTCTCTTCATATCCCAATCTATCATACAGACACGCAAGACTAAGGCATCTAACAGCAATCAATGATACGATAAAACCATTCTTCCTGCAGCAGCGCATCTGGATCTATTCATGTAGCCCCGAAAATACTGGGATTCTCTCGTTACCCATAAAATTAGCAGAAAAAATGTGGTATAGAACTGCTCATGCACGCTGAAAGGGACTCGAACCCCTCTTGATTGCATAGGGAATAGAGCCACACGATATTCGCAGCAATCGTGGTACTACTACACCATCAGCGTCACTGTACCCTCTTCTTGGGGCTTCCTCATATTGGTGCTATTGGACAGGCTAAATAATGCTTTGCGCATATTGCATCCATCCCACGAAGGATTAATTCTCTAGTAGAACTGGGGATGAGTCTTCGAGCGCCCGCGCACAAAGGGAAACAAAAACCAGTTCTCCACCTCTAAAAGAATCACTGAATCGCTACACGCTGAAGGGAGTCGAGCCCCCTTGGTTGCATGAAATAAAGAACAATGCCCCATCCGTAACTGTGATACTGCTACACTACCAGCGCTGATATCTCTTCCTGCCTAAACTTTCTCACATCGGCTTCATTATACGGGATAATTGCTGCCTTGGACATATCCCATACTTCCCACGAAGGAATAATTCCCCTTGCACATCGAGCTGGGAAATCCTCAAGTTCCTTATGAACTCGTAAAATTTAAACTTCGTACTCAATCATTGGCACGCTGGAGGGGATTCGAACCCCTCTCGATTGCATGGAACTATTATACTGTAGTTCGCAACCGTGATACCCCTACACTACCAGCGCCGCTACATCCTCATGTCGGATCTTCCTCACACCACAATCTACCTCGCAGACATTCAAGACCATGGTGCTATCTAATGACATTTCATTACACAGCGAAATTCTTCATGCGGCTTCATATTCATGCAGCTTCACGTCTGGGGTTATGAAAGTACTGGATATCTCGCTAAGCAAAAAACTGGCATAAAAAGAATCGATTCTTCACACTATGCACGCTGAAGAGGAGTCGAACCCCTCTCGGCTGCGTGGCACGATGTCATGCCATCATACCATCTACAGCCATGATACCGCTACACCACCAGCGTCGCTATACCCTCTTCTCTGGACTGCCTCATACAGGCTTCGTTGTACGGGCTAACTACTGCCATCAGAAAAGAAATTTCCATCCATCGCACAAAGGAATTCTTCGTGCACGCCTAACGGTGCTGGAAATACTGGAGCCGACCTGCAAAATGGAAAGAAAATACCAATGTTTGATCTCCAGAAAAGGTATATCCAATGAACTTTACAAGCTGAAGGGGAGACGAACCCCTCTTGATTGCATAGAACTCATTCACACATTCACAGCATCGGATCATACTTCGCAATTGTGATGCCACTACACCACCAGCGCCTATATATATCCCTCTCGGAACCTCCTCATATAGGCACCATCGCATGGGCTAAATACTGTCACCAGCACGTCCCATCCATCGCTCGAAGAAATTGTGACTCCCTATGCGCAAAATGAAAATAAAAAACCAATGTCTCATCTTCAGAACTTTGGCAACTACAATGCACGCACGTTGGAGGGATTCGAACCCCTCTTGATTGCTTAGAATGACCTACAGATACCATTACCTCTTATTACGGTCCGCAGTCGTGATACCACTATACCAGCGCCACTACATCTTCCTCTCGAACTCCTTCATATTGACTGCATTTCACGGAACAACTACCAATCGTAATCCCATCTACCGCACGAAGAAATAATTGACTTGCATGCCTAACGGAACAGGGAATCCCTAAGTTGCCGCGCGTACTATGAAAACTATAAAATTCAAATCTTTTCCTGTGATTGACAAGCTGAAGAGGATTCGAATCCCTCTCGATTACAAGGAACTATTGCTAGCGTGTCCCTTGCACGTATAGTTCGCAACGATGATACCGCTACTCCTCCAGCACCGCTACACTCTCATCTCGGAACTTCCTCATATACACTGGTCAAATGCTAGCAACCGCATGTTCCATTCATCTCGCGAGCACATTCTCCATGTGTGTCTTAGGAGCTGGAAATCCTCGGGTCACTGCTTGTAAAGCGGAAAAGGAAACTCAGTACGAATTGCAAGGCTAATGAAGCACGCTGAAGGGAAATCGAGCCCCTCTCGATTACACGGAGCCAATTCCTTCATTCTTCCATAGCCGCGATCGTATTCCTGCTACACCACCAACGCCGCTGTGCGCTTATCTTGGATCTGCCTCATACACAGCACACCGCAGATACTCAAGATTGTGCCTTTTCTTCGTACCTACTCTATTTTGAAATTCTTCTTGTACGCCTAACGGGACCCGGGGTCCCCTTGCCACGCGGCTATAGAAACTACAAAAAATGAATATGATGGAGCTTTCTGAACACCACGCTGAAGGGGAAATTGGACTCCTCTCGGTTGTATGGGCTCTTACTGGAACATTGTATAGTCCGCGGCCGTGAGATCATTTCACCACCGGCGGCGATATACCCTCCTTCCGGATCTTTATCATTTCAACTCTGTCGTGCGGGCCAGATGCACACTTCCGTCAGAATATTTCATCCATCGCATAAAAAACAATCATCTTTCATGCACGTTTAATTCAGCTCAAGCTCTGTTGCTACGCGTACTACGGAAGCCATAAAATGGGAATCCATGTTGAACGAACAAAATTAAGTGATTATTCATGTGTATCCTTCTAATACGCTGCTGGGGAATCGAACCCTTCATGTTCGCATAGGACATCATGTACCTATTCTCATAGGCTACAGTTGTACTACGGCTACACCATCAACGTTGTATCGTATCTTTATGATATAAATTACAAGTCAGCTACTCAAGCTTAAAAATTGACCTTTCTTTGAAGCATGGTGTCAGCACGGTGAAGGGGAATTGAACCTCTCCCGATTACATGGGACTATCGCCACTACCATCAAGCCATAGGCCCCAGTGATTGTGACACTACTACACCATCAGCGCCGATATGCATACTCCCAAACTCTCGGATCCTCTTCGCTCACCATGACACAGAAAAAGGAAATCACAAAAAATAAACAGACTGCTTGTTTCGGTCAAATCTTTACCATATGGAGTGAAGATTATAGCTAACACAAGTATCATGGGGTCGTTGATTGTGACTCTGGGCTCGCGCACTTGCCTCTCCTCCATGTTTCAAACTCAACACGAGCAGTTGAACAGAAGCCATGAAGCCGCATCCCGGCTTCAGATCCGTATTGAGCTCAACCCAACCATTGGAATTTAAATGGGACTCCGAAGCCTTGCACTCGCTATTTGCTATCTATCTGCATGTCAAGTTGTGGCCGACAAATACTTGCCCAAATCGGCCCTGCGTGCCTTAGCGCTTTTATAAGCGTCTTCTGGATTGGACAACACTTTAGACATCGAGATTATGTTCTGCGCTTCGAAGTCTCTTAAAATTTACCCAAAAAACCATTTATTCGCAAGAAACCTTGTAGATCTCGATACTGGCTGTTTCTTTCCATTTCTCACGGCTCGCGATTGCCGTCGCCAGTGTGGACATTGTTGACGACAACGACATCGTTATCTTTTCCCAGCATCTCAACCGTGCTGACCCCAAGTACGCGCCGAAAAATCCTTAAGACAATATGTACCGTGATTCGCCTGCAAACGTATCGTCGTTCTCGAACTCCGAAAATAAGCCAACTACTATCATGGAGCTACGATGAAAGGGTTTACCATGGTATTGTTGGAGTAGACGAAGAATAGCATATCGTATGTTGAGTTCTGGCACCATGTCAGCTCGTGCCTTGTTATGGCGTAGCATAACCCTTTCTCAGATCTTCTTTTGAACACGTTTCATCACTCCCTTAGGCCGGCAGCAACTTTTTTTAAATCAGCGTTCTCGTTACTATGCAATATCCTGCTCCCTCTCAGGCCTGCAATGGGCACGGAAATTCTTTAACCTGTTCCTAACTGATAATTCTCAAGCTCTTGCCAGTCGTCGCGGAGGTTTTAATCTTGCATTCTGGGATAACCAACCATGCCGTCTAAATTCCCTGTTCCCAGAAAATCAAAGTCCTGGTAAATCAACTGTTTTTGATTTCTTTTAACCGATAGAAATACTTATTGGCATAGGAGCTATTCTCTGGAGGCGTCTGCAGAGATACCGCTATATTATCGGCGTTTTAGCCTGTAATTATACTCTATCGCCCTGATTCCAATATTTAGCGCTCCAAAAACAAGTACAGACATATATTTGTGAAGTTGCAGGTATTGGATATCCACGAAATATGTCAAACTGTATCAGTGATCTGTTGAAAAGACTTGACCCTCATTGCAAGTGGGGCGATATCATAAAAGGTTTTATTGGACCCGGCGAGCAATAGCTATACCTCTGCTCCACCAGAGCGGTATAAAAAACCCGTCGCTTGAAGATCCTTACGGATTTTTTCTAGTATGGACTTGTCTAATGCTAGGAAAAAGAACACCACCTAAATAGTAATTGTGATACCCCCAGATGGACCGTATCGTCATGCTATCTACTCTCCCGATCTTCCCCCAGCGACACCAGTGAATGAGACAAAAAGAAATCGACAGCAGTGCGGGGTGTCCTAGCCTGGAATTCTTGTTGGTCGCTGCCGTACGCATCCCTGGCCACGAATAGTAACGGAGCTGCCACCACGCCTTTGCTGTTATTAACCATCTCTATCAGAACCTTCTCCTGAGAGGGCCTTGCTATATGGATCGAGCTGAAATCTGGGGCGACGATACAATCGTGAAGAAGGGTGCTAGAAGCCTTCCGTAAGGTTGCAGGACGAAAGGAGAATTCTAAGGAATCAGATCCATCATGCACCTTTATTGATAGTACGCTGGCGCATTTTATTTCATTGGTAGAAAGGATCAATTGAAGTATTAGAATGCTTCGTGTCGGCAGCTTCCATGTATTCCCCGACTTCATCATTCCGACGAAGAAATGAAGCGATGAGATTCCCGGTGTTGTCGTCCGGGAAATCCAGATACATGTACTTTCAAATATCGAGGCATTCGCAGAATCGCGCAAGCCAAAAAAATATATAGGAAGATCCTGCTATGGAGGCCCTTGGATTTTTACATGGATTGAAGAAGCAGATACCGCACAGTAGCCTTGTCTCTGTAATGTTTGATAGAACGCCAGAATGTGAGAGTTTCGTGCTATAGTCCTCGTTCTGAGAATAGTCTCCAGGATAGCCCGTCGATGGCCGTGTAGCCTAAATGTTATCTCGGCCATGGCGTGAAATTAGTGGAGGTTTTATACACAGCCGCATTTGGTACACATGCTAGGCGTGCCGCTCATAGATCCCCATGGGCCATAGAATATGTTGCTCAATTGCGATCGAAAAGTCAGGGAGGTGCATTGAGGTCGGTTACCATACAAAGTACAATGGTGCTATGCAGCCGACGCAGTGGTTTCAAGAGCACCAAGAAAAGGGGAAGGTGACAGTATCGTACCGTTGTTTAAAGGGTTGCCGAGCGACAATCGTGTTGGTCGAAATAAAAAAAAGTGATCATCGCGCACCTGCAAACATCAGTAGGTACCTATCAGATATCAGAAGGGACTCATCTGGATGCCAGTCTGCAAAGTTTCATTGAAATCTGATCCGTGGAAGTGAGCTTAAGCTATGAGCAGGAAATAAATTTGTCGCTCGCATGGCTATCAGAGCACCGTATGTCAAATCATAAAGAGGTCGAGGGCTGGTCGATGTTCTATTCGTAGACGGAGATTCCGTAGGCCGGGTCCGAGTCGGCGTCAATCGACAATGTTGGGACTGCGCTGGTGTCAACAACAGACAGAGAGCGCAACAGTGGATAGAGCTCTTGGAAGGTTAAAGATATCCATCATAGATCCTATCGAACCGGGAAACATTCAGAATAGCGGTGGCGACAGAAGAGACGATGTTAAAGCGCTGATTTTGTTAAATCTGAAGATCGAAGGTTGTGAACGCATCGAACTGTTGCAAACCGGAGTTCAGTCCATAATTAAATTACCCGCCATTGGCGTGGGTAAAGATTACATATGTACAAGCTTGACCCCCCGGCGCGGGATCCCGGTCATCAGTTGCGCCCACAAGTAAAATAAAACAGCTCGACACGAACAGTAATTTGAATAGAGTTGGGTTGGTTAGATATCATATTCAGATGAAAGTCAACAGTATCACATCTTTCACTTCTAAAACGGATATTCCATGTCCATACATTCACACAAGGGGTAAGTACAGAGTCGTAGAACACTTTTACTCAGTTTTAGAGGCCTTCCCCTTCTTCGTCTCACGCGCATCTCCAGCGAGCCACATGGCTGAGAACAGGAAGAACCCGACGCTGGTGCTAATAGCACCAACATAGTACGGCCACGCAGCGCTGAGGAAGCGCGGGTAGCCGTCGTGGCGTGGAGGTACGACAGGAACGGTCGTAGAGCTGTGTAGGTGTGTCCAACTGTCACATAATCGTCAGATGCCAGCAATGAAAACTATCGACAATGATGCGCGTACCCTTTGCGTTTGTAGTCGATGACGAACTTGAACACGCCATGTCTATCCGGAGCGCGGAAGGTGGCAGAGTATTTCCCAGGAACTCCAGAAACGTGCGGTAGAGCTGTGCGGACGAACGGGTCGAGCATCGTGAATTCAAGTTGAAGATCCTTCAGGCCAGAATAAGGTTCCCAGGTGGAGGTCTTGGGGTTATATTTTGAGATATACGCGGTATATACCTAAATAGGGTAAGACGATATATTGAAAGACGACTAGAAGGTCCATACCAGCTCATCATTGGTGGTATATTGTTCGCTTGGACCAGTAGCATTGACGCGATGATGTTCAGTCTTATCAATACGAAGTACCAGGGATTCTTGGAAAGTCCAGGCGGCGACTTCACGAGCAAATTGGACATTGCCAGATTTAACTCCCCTTCGAGAAGGTCAGTAGTGATGTTTCGAATGAAATGATGAAGACATACTTCGACACCTCCTTCTTAGCATACTCGTCGCTGAATAACTCAACACCGCCCACCCAGGTGATGCGTGCGTCAGTAAGAGCCTGGAAGGCTGTAACGATGCCAAGTTGGCTGCCTGCCCATAATCCTTCGCCCCCCTTCTCCGAAGCATCAACCAGCGAATCCGCAGATCCACCGTCGACTTCAGAAGCAAAACTCTCTGCAGGGGCGTTCAAGATGGGCACGAGGAGGGGATTGTTGCCCAGAGACATGGGAATGCCGGAGAACCATATAGGAGCCAGGTTCTTGGAGAGGACTGGGCCGGAGGAGGCTGGGACAGTGATAGGAATAACGCTAGGAGGTTCCGAGCGCTCGGGGAAGTAGGAGATAAGAGGCGTTCCTGGAGGAGGGAGCACGAGAGAGAACTCGGCAGCTAATGATGACAGAGGGGTCTGTTTCGAGGAGAGCGCAACGAGGAGGTTGGTTTTGAGGGATAGAAGTTCAACGAGGGACTGCGGAGTGATGTCTTTGGCAAAATCTGCAAATATTGGTTGATAAGTAGCCGCACAATAATGCAAGGGGGCGTACTTTTAGCCTCGGACGCGAAGAGAATGACGTGTGCGAAGGAAGGCACGTCGTACTCGATTATAAGTGGTGTCTCCGCCTTCGGTGCACGGAAGGTCAAGTCAAAACCCTGTTCTGGATACATTGATGTGAGCTTTCAAGTACGAAGACATACCAAACTACGCGCTCGCACCCTTCAAACCATCGAAGAATATAGAGTAGTCAGCTTGGTGACTAGGCTCAACCACGACAAGTATCGAATCCCCCGTGCTTGACTTCGCACTGACAACACTGACAATGCCGGCCACTAAAAGAAATAGACTCCTAAAGGAAAGCATGCTGGTCGGACAGACCAAAGACGCGAAGAAAATGGTGCAGATATGAGCTTAACTCTCCCACCGGTTTAGTATGTGGTCCGCAGTGCAAGTTCCACGTCAATGATGGCGCGGGCGTTATTTGCGCATGGTTGCCAAAGGCCTTAGGGTGTGAGAATTATGTAGAATAGCTCAGCGTGCTTCAACTTCGCACTTTGAAAACTTAGACAAATGTTAGATAAAGTCTCATAAACGCACATTTATCAGTTAAAGGTCCATCTACTATCGCGTTTGGCCCGAGTGAACCCAAGTAACGCTTATTACCCGGAGAAAATTCTTCCCAAGCCTGTCTTCCATCTTCATCCAAAAATAGGTGAGGGGTATAAGTTAGTAGTGTTAGGGACGAGTCCATCGGTGTCGGTGCCACACAGCAGAATGAACTTCGTTTTCCTTCCGCTTTAAAAAATTGACGTTGACGCCTGTTAAAATCAGTCTATCTCGTACCCGCGCCCGTCTAAATCGGCATGTCACTGCTTTGCAATTCGTCGAGGTAGTTTGAGCTCTTAATTACAATTTAAACCGGATGATGAAAAATTGACATTGGGCAAGAAGAATGCGCCTCCATGGCACTGATAGGTTTTCCATTCAGTTGACATTAGACATGGGAGACGGGTTCGTCACTGTTGGTGGATTGCTCCCCGCGGCCGGAAAGGGTGCCCGGCTAATATCGGCTGGGATGACCGCCTAATCTCCGCTTGAATTCACGCGCAACTTTTCAGGGACGCCCGACGCCGACACGAATCCTGTTGAACTTGCTCGCTTTCAATCCTTCCGACTCTTTCCACCGGATTTCTCTTTACACCAGCGGTCATGGGAGACGAACTCGAGTACCTCAAATCTCTCGTTGCCCAGCTCAACGACAAGATTCACGCACTTGAGGCTAAGGCGAAGGCCACCGCGAAGAAGACTCCCGCTCAGCAACTCCGTACGATTCTCATTGGACCTCCCGGTGCAGGTACGTCCAACGACCTTATTTGTGTGAATGGAGCGCGTTTCAACTTGGTGTTAAGGCAAGGGAACCCAGGCTCCCAATATTCGTGATGCATTCTGTGTCTGCCATCTGGCAACCGGTGACATGCTGCGTGAGCAGGTCCAGCTGAAGACACCACTTGGTGTTGAAGCGAAGAAGATCATGGATGCTGGAGGACTTGTCTCGGATGATATCATGGTCGGTATTATCAAGGATCAGCTCGAGAACAACAAGGCTTGTAAGAACGGGTGCGTACTTTTTGGTTTTGCTGGGGGCGTGACGATGACGTGATGGCGTTTATGCCCGAGCTTCCTTCATAACATTTCTGTCATCTTGTCAGTCCACTTACATAGCATACCACTTTCTTGTTAATTCAGCTTCGTCCTTGATGGCTTCCCCCGGACCGTCCCTCAGGCCCAGAAGCTCGATAGCATGCTCACTGAGCGCAAGGAAAAACTTGACTCTGTCGTGCAACTCCTGATTGACGACCAACTGCTCATATCTCGCATTACGGGCCGCCTTATCCATGTTGCCAGTGGAAGAAGCTACCACAAAGAATTTAAGTGCGTTCTTTGTCCATGCTGTCGCTAATTAAGTCCGCGCTTTCTTACGAACGTTCTCTGTTCCCGCGCTAGCCCTCCCAAAAAACCTATGGTTGATGACGTCACTGGCGAGCCACTCATCCAGCGCTCTGACGACAATGTCGAGACTCTTAGCAAACGTTTGGGTGCGTTCCACGCACAGACTGGCCCGGTTGTAGACTACTACAAGGCCAAGGGCCTTTGGCATGGCATCGACGCTGCCCAATCACCAAGCGTTGTGTGGGACAATCTTCGCTCCGTGTTTGTCGGCAGAAAATAGATTGTAGTATCGAGTTAGACGGCTCGACTTATTGAGAATGGAGACCCTCTGGTTTGGATACCCATTTCACCGAGGCGCGATGTCAGCGCTATCAGTTCCTAGAAGCTATCTTCAGTTAGAGAGGTTTGTCAGTTAACCTGTTTGTTATTCGCTTCTCTCCATAACTTCACCACGTCCTAGTCAGCTTAGCGTCGGGCACCAGCATAAGTGTTTCAACATTGGGGCATCAGTGCATGGCTTTCAAATCTTTGAGACAGCCTTGAGATATCGTGTCAAATCTTGGTCAGGGCAGCTTTCAAATAAAGGGTAGATGGACTCATTGCAACCGTTCCTTATTTAATGAGTACAATAGACTTGCCGGAAATGTCTGACCCGGAGCAATCCTACTCGTTAGTATGTAAGTGGGTAGGATATTCCAAATCGGTGAAGTCACCTGTGTGAAAAGAGGACCATCTTTCTATCTGTTCCAGACCAAAGAACATTGTGATCTTTTCTGAATTCTCATTCCATTTGCATGCGCAAGATTCCGACACAAGTAACGTATGCTGGCATCCCTCATATGGCTCTCAAATGGCTCCCATCTGTTGAGGTGTGATCCTTTCCTGATCAAATCATGAAGCATCACAGGAATCGTTGCCTGTGGCTAATTTTCCCGATCTTCGGGGAATGCGCAACTGCGAATCTCCAAACAGCCAGACACGAGCTTTGCACAGCCCATTTCTCAAATGGGAAGATCACTGGAGGTGTTTGAGAGAGTAGATCACTTGTACAAACGCCCATTTGTCATCCACATCGGTCGAA